>JZKD02S1672897.1:573042-587717 GCA_000966675.3 Picea glauca
CAGATCCTCTACTACCTTAGGAATCTAGAAATCAGGGGGTTTACAACGATCCAGACAAGAAGAAAAACATAGGACGTCTGCTGAACCATGAAAGATGGGCATGACGACAACAGATCCTCCATCGCCTCAGGAATCCATAAATCAGAAAGATTACATCCAGGAAAGAACGAGAAACAAAAACGTCTACTGAACCATGAAAGATGGGCATGACGGCAACAGATCCTCCATCGCCTTAGGAATCCATAAATCAGAGAGATTACATTCAGATGAGAATGAAAATAGAAAATCAAAACTAAGAAGACGATCTGATATAACAACTTAAATGAATCTTCATCAACATAACAATTTACAATCTAGGCCCTCAGGATTACAATAAAAATATAGTCATAATAACTCTCAAAGCTTCCCCCTGGCCTGGGCCAAAACTCCCCCCTGCTTTACAAAATCTAAATTGATCTCTTTTATACTCAGATCAGTGCCCGACTCTCAGGAGTGTGATCTGATAACTACATTCAAAGGTTTTCTTCGAGAAGTCTTTTTTCAGACTGTGCATGTATCCCTTTGTTAGATGCGAGCTCAGATCAACATGGGTCTGTAGGAATATCCGAGTGGAGTGAGTGAGGTGAGCTAGAAGGGCTAGGAAGAAAGACACAAGGGAGGCTGAGGATAGCGTGGGTGAGGATATTTTTCACCACCCAGTAGCTTTGTCAATGCCTGGAGGTGCGATGAGATGCCGGGAGGGAGCCATAGATCTCTTCTTCCCAAGCATCAAGAAATTGTTGTAAGGATCCTGAAATAGAGCGATCAAAGCCATCCTGGTTGGACAAGAAGGGAAGGTGAGGAGTTGTGGAGGTTCGCCTGCCACGACCACTTTGCCCTAGGGTGGGGTTGGTGCGCCGATGAGGATGCACGGGTGAGCAATTGGGAAAACTGAGCGCAGAGGAAAGCCACCACTTTGCGATGAGAGCAAAGGGACGTCGTCTAAGGAGCACTGCAAGATCATTTGCAAGGGAGGAAAGGTGAGAATGAGGGGAGTGAACACAGGTGGACGGGGGAAGAGCACGAGGATGGAGGGGGGTCACGTCTGACGCCATTATGGTCACCATATTGTTGGAGCATGGGAGTTGTAGGTAAGTACAGGGAGTGCGCGGGTGAGGGGCATGGGCCATGGGGGAAGTGAATGAGCCTCATCTCAGGGGGGAGGGTAGTTAAGGCACATGAGGGAGGGTGAGGTGGCATGCATATGGTCATCGCGACGCATGCCAGGGGATGAGGTGGAGGCCACCGTGTGGTCACCCACATCTGGGGTAGTGGATTCCTTGAGCGCCATGTCGATATAGAACTACCTAAAGGAGTGATTGGAGAAATCCTCTATGGTAAGTTCATGTAGGTCAACATTGTCCTTGAAGCTTTCATTAGCTATTCTATCTGCCTGGGAGTTTGCCTTGCGTCAGACGTGGAGGAATGAGATGGAGTCGTTGAGATCTAAAAGCTGAGAAAAATGTTGAAGGCCCTAGTCCAAGCACCAATTGGGAGAGAATTTTGATCTTTGAGAGCCATTTTGCATGCGTATAGCCAAAGAGATAATAATTGGAATGACACATTGTCTGTAACCTATTTGAAATTTTATTATGGTATGTGCACTTTGATATGATGTAATATGATTATGGTTTCATCTCATATGTTGTAATATTATAAATATAACACAAAAATTAATTATTGAGTGAAATAAATAATACCTTTTCATTTTGAATGTTTTTTTTTTAGAACACGGGTCTTCCGGAAGATCTAGTTAATCCTCATGAGATAGATCTAGATTGTAATGGTTCTGATACAAACATCGGAGATGATAATGATGAGACATATGCAGAAGACATCGAGGCAGACGAGAATGATGATCACATAGATGATGATCATGATAGTGATGGTGATGATGAGCCAGTTGTTGGTAGTAGCCAATGACATTGATCATATAGAACCTATCATGGATCATTGTTGATATATTGTTATGATGCCTCTTTTCATGTTTACTATCATATGTATCATTTTCACCTGCAATACCATATTATCGAGTTGTATCATTTTGACTTATATCATTTGGACATGTATCATTTTGACATGTATCATTTTGAGTTATATCATTTATCATTTTCACTTATATCATTTGGAAATGTATCATTTTGACTTATGTCAATTGTTGTCCATGTATCATTTTGAGATGTTATTGATCAATTAACATATTTGAATTTCACTTATTTTAGTTATATATGATAATGATCTTATCAGTATTGACTTGTTAGTGTGTATATATATATATATATATATATATATATATATATATATATATATATATATATATATATATATATATATATATATATATATATATATATATATATATATATTGGAAGTAGTAGATGATTTTTGAATGGATATTTATTACGTATGATGATTTTACTTTACTACTCAGGATGGATGTTGTCAAATTCAATTAAATTTGTTCATGAATGATATGACAAAATTTGAAATGCGATATCTAATTTTTTTAAGATCTCCATAAATGTTATGATATACATTCCAAATGAGATATCTGTTTTTTTTTTCTTAATATATGAGTTGTTTGACATGATACTTATCTAATATTGGTATATTTGACTCACTTGTTTTAATTATAGATGATGATCATGTTATAAGCATTATCTTGTTCCCCGGATGGGGTGACACATGGACTACACGCGTCATTGGATGGAGCGAATATGAGGGCACTTAAATCCCCCTCACCGCCACCCTCCTCCCCTGTCAAGTTGAGATGGTTAGTTTGCATGAGTGCCAAGGTTTAGTGCGCTAGGCCTTAATGGAGACCCAGACTCGGCTCCTCGACATTAGTACAAAACCAATAATTTCCATTACTCCTGCACTAATGGCTACCAGAGCCATCAAATCCATCCTCATGGTATTTTCGTCCTATGAGGAGTTCTATATTGGGCATTTGGGCATTATTCACAGTATCATTTTGCTTGTTCTACTCCATGCCTTAGCTCGCACCAATGGTGTTTTCGTCTGCTCGGTGCTCTGCTCAGCCATGCCTCATGAGAGATGTAAGCCTCGACGAGGGCCAACCTATTACAACTAGTTTGGTAGACACAAATTCCTGGGACCAACCTCTCTAGCTCTCATACCAGGCGGCTCGAACCACCCAGGTTCTTTTGGTCATAATTGGTTTGAAAAGGATGAACCAGAGATCTGTCCTTCCAGTACATAAGGTCTCCATGGCGGGTGCCCAATGAAAGAAGAAATTCTGCCCAATTGGGAGGAAATTTTTCCTTTCGTGCCGTCAACCGCCTTCGAGCACCGACTTGCCACCTGCACCACCACCTCTTTCCAAGAGCTAGTTGATACGAGCTGCATTATGGAAGAAGAAGTATCGCCTCCAAAGGAACACTCGGGATAGAATTCGGTTGCTACCATGGACGAGGACCCTGCCACAGATTCCACCACTGCAAACGACTTCGTCGCTGCTACCATGGATGAAGACCCTGATGATGAATGAGCTTGTGACGATGAAGATGATGAACAGGCTCACCCAACTCCCATCTCTTGTAGATTTATGGAATACCACCTGGTCTTGATCTTCGAGATGTGAAAGGACCTGGAAGAGAAACAAAACCGCTAGAGCATCTTCAATAAGTGTTTGGACATCCTGTATGACTCCCTGTCAAGCGAGCCTGAGAAGCGTAGATGCCCGACTTGTTGCTAGACTTTTCATCTTCTAATTTCCCCAAGATGAATGCCCAGGTTTTCCCCATTCTAGTACTTTCACAGGTTTTTTCTCTGGTTTAATTGCTAAGGTTTTTGATTTTTTGCACACCATGGTCTCTGGTTCTGGTTCGATAGGTGGTCGGGGCACTCAGACCACCACCTGTTCTGGTTTCCATGCTTGTGGCAGAATAGGTGGCAAGTCCCCATGTCTGTATGTCGACAATTGTTTATTTTTCTTAAAGTTTTGGAACAATGAATAATCATCTTGTCCACGCGTTCTGGTTTCCACTGCGGTGGCAGAACAACTGGCGTGCTATAGTGTACACTCAGACATGTATGTTTTTTGCTAAGGCAAGGTAATAAAATATTTTTATTTACAAAAAAAATGAAAATCATTATCTTGTTATTTTATATGTATTGTATGTTGTAGATTTTATTTAGATGGAGATTTAATAAGTATAATCATGTTGTTAGTTTGTATATTGGATGTCCATTTCCCTAAAAATTCTTTATAAAAACTATCGTATAAAATACTTCAAATGCAATATGACTTACTCCACAATAATGTAAGTTTTTAAAGAGGCATGATATATTTAACTAATTAAATTGAAATAAAAAATATTAAATTAATAAATGGAAGCTATAAATGAAGCAACATGAGTTGTTAAAATGGAAGCAAAATGTGTCTCTAGAATGGAAGTAAAACTTGATATTAAATTGGAAGCCATACTTGGAGCTATTTCTGGATCTAAGTAGGAAGCTAAATTGGTTGCTTAACAAGAAACAAAACTGGATGCTAATTAGGAAGCAAATCCCAACACTAAAAGGAAGCAAACCCTGGACCTAAAAAAGAAGCGAAACCAAGTGCTATAAAGGAAGCAAACCTTGGAACTAAAAGGAAGCAAACCATGGAGCTAACAAGGAAGCAATTTTGGAAACAAAATTCGATGCCAATTAAGGAGCAAAACCTGGTGGTACTTCATAAGCAACAAAAGAAGCATTTTTGGAAGCAACAATGGAAGCAAAACCAGAAGCAATCTTGGTGCTACCTAGGAAGCAAAAAAAGAAGCAATTCAGGTAGCAAACAAAGAAGTAAAAATGGAAGCAATTTTAGAAGCAACAAAAGACTCAATCATGGAAGCCATTTTAGAAGAAAAAAAAAACCACAATAATGGAAGCAAATCTTGGTGTACATTTGGAATCCAAACCATAAGCTATTTTCGATGCTATACTAGAAGCAAAACAAGAAGCATGATTGGGAGAAAAACTACCAATTTAGGCACTATTTTAGGAGAAAAACTAGGCGCTAAACTTGACGCTAATCCTGGTGCCCAATTTAGCATGCCATTTGGCATCGGGTTTTGCACCCACCATTGAGCCCAATTTATGCACTCAAATACACTAAATTCTGGCGCTAATGGCCTGTTTTGTTGTGGTGTTGAGAGCTACCCTCAATGTCGTAAATGGGGTCTCTATAAAAAATGAAACGACCAAAATCCCATGTACATCTCCCAGTCTATATGAAAGTGTCTATATGCTCATCAACCATATCCACAATTTCTTTCACAAAACCATGAGTGTGACTAAAAGTGACCATCTCTTTGTCTTCGTGTGCAGGAAGAACAAGGGCCAGGGTGGCTTCAACTGGATCTTCATTTTCTTCACCATTGGGACTAATTACTTCTTCAACTTCATGCGCAGGAAGAAAGCAAGGTTGGACAACCTCACCTTCATCAAGTGAGAGCAAAGATAATGATGTCTCAACATGTTGCAATTCGTCATGATTCTTCTTTCTCTTTATGAACATGCCCCTCCATCGCCTCTTCATCATGAGGGGCTTGATCCTTAGTGCATAATGCTTTGTTTGTGTTTTCCAAAAAGGATCTATTGCATCCAAGGGTTCCTCTAATACTTCTCCATTTCCAAATTCATGGAATAAAGTGTCATCAAGATCTTCAAAAGGATAAAAACTCATCATGTTCTCTTCTTGATGTGTAGGAGGAACAAAGGCCTGGATGCCTTCATCAAATGGAAGGGCATATATGAGCACTTCATCTTCATCAAATGTATCGTTCAGATATTCATCGATATCTTCTTAGTGGCTTTATTCATATATCCATCCTTCAAACATTTCTTCATCCTCAAGGGCTAGTTCTTCACCAGATTTTTGAAATAATTATTTTATACGATTCAACATTTCATTAGTAGCCTTTTCCTTTTCCATATGTAAAAGTTCCTTTCTCGAGGCATGATAAATTTTGGATGAGGGTTCATCCCACAATGCCATGATTCCATTGACCGAAAAAGTACCTCAATGGAGTTGCCAGATGAGGTCAAGGTTCATGAAAGGATGAAAAAGGGAAGAAAGGGAAATGTGGATTCTTGGGAAGGTGGAGTCGCCAGATGAGCTTCAAGAAGAGTTCATCAAAGGTGGAAAGGGAACGTCCTTTAGATGGAGTCACCATGAAAGATAGGGAAAGACTTTGGGATAGCTTGCCAAAGTGTCATTAGGGTTCAGAAGAGGATTCAAAATCGTCCTCAACAATGACGCCAAAATGTTATCGCACAAGTTGTAGGTTGGGAAAAGCCCGACCCAAACCACAATATGGTGAAAACTAAGAGAACACCTACCCATTGTCACCTTAGGCATGCATTCCTGTCACTTTAGAGATGAAGTAATCACCTCAATGGGGGAATCTTAGTGACCTTAGGTGGAAATGAAACAAAAAGTGGGATAATGATAATGTAGCCCCTAGGTCAAGATACTAAGTGCATAACGTCTTGGGGAAGAGTATTGGTGGTATCCAATGGTTGCCAAGAGGTATAAGTACCTACAAAGGGTGATTATACCTATCCGAGACACAAGAAAACCCAAGTATGCACGTAATATGTTAGGTGGACCAATAATTTAACCTTGTTGTCCCTAATTTAATAAGTAAACAATAATATATATCAACAACAAAAATATAGGCAAGCCCCCCCTGCGACCACCACGCGTGGAAGGGTGTACAATATTTCGGGGTGTACAATCTTCATGGGGTATAAACACGAATCAAAACAAAGACCTATGAAATAGGAAGATAATTAGGCCCCACAACCAATAATCTCCCACTTGGAGACTGATCACAACAACTCCTCTGTTGTTGTACCTGTTGGACTATACTCCACCTTGGACCTGGAAAATTTCTCATCTTCACCTTTAGGCTTGAAGACCAACTGAGACTGAGAAGGAACTCAATTTCTCCCTATTACTCCCTTTGTTAACATGTCTGCAACATTCTAGATAATGTTTGTTGGAGCCGCCTTTCTCAACTGGTTTAAATGTAATTCTTAAAATCAATGGTTGGCCTTTAAGTTGTCCTTTACTTTGTGACCTTTACCCACTGAAAATATCAGTATTCATGATATGTGAAGTGGCGATGACCGTTGTACTCCTAATCCATTACCATTTAACCGTTAAACGAGATTTTTCACTTTTTTATACCTCGGGATATCGCGCTTCGGGAGTTACAAGTCACACGGTTTCCAAGCCCCGATGCACGAAGTCGCGAGACAACCTTGAAAGCTTACCCAGGTTAGCGCCGAGAGTAAAGTTCCTTAAACCTTAGTTAAGTGCTATCGAGATTTCGCGTCTCGGTGATCGCTCTCCCCAAAATCTTACCGTCATAACTCCGATAGGAGAAGTTGCGAGATAGTTTCAAAAGTCACCCGGGTTAGTGTCAGGGGTAAGTCATTTTAAACCATAGTTAAATAATGTCGGGGTTTCACGACTCTTCTTTCACTCTTCCAAGAAACTATACCTTCATAGCCCCGAGTCGTGAAATCATGATATTAATTAAACACTGATTAATTAACCACTTAATCTGGATCACGTTTTTGCTTAACTAGATCGCGTCATCGCGATCTCAGGTTTTAAGGGCTCGAAGGATAAGAGTGAAATCTCCCTATATGGCGAACACCGAAAAGGGTGATTAAAGTTTAAATAAAACCTAATTAAAGAAGCTAAGCCAGATTAATCAGTGCATTAATACAAATAGTAACACGCACCATCTACGGGTTAAATTTAAATGTTTTTTGCACTAACTTGTGTCACGACTCATCAAAATTTATGGCATTTATTTGAAATGAGGTGAAGTGATAGGTAAAGATATTGTTTTTATTGCTAAATCTTTCTCTAAAAATGATTTGACCATTTTGTTGATAAGGATGTCAGGGTTTTAAATGGTCGAGATATAGAGTTCTTTCTCTCATTGTTTCAAATTTCATTTCTATCTTGCGCAAAGAAGCTTTTCTCATCAGGCTAATTTCTGTATGTACCCACATTTTTACTATAGGAGAGCTAAGTCAGAGTCCTCTATCATGGCCCCATGAAAAGCGTCCAAGGCGATTGCTGAGAGTTCAAGGCAAGGCTCAAATACTGTTTCCGATACTTCACCCCGAAGTATTGATTCTGTCAGAACCTGGTCATACATCTCCGAGGTTCTTTAATCTGAATTGGTGAACTGTTTAGATGATTCCAACGATAATGAGAAGGATGATTTGGCCACCAAATACAAAATCGTCGTTCACACAGAGATGCATAAGATAGCAGCCAAGCCATGACGCCTTCCCTATTATGATATGATCCGATGGGCACTAGATCATGTGGATATCCCGACCAGAACTATTATCAGTGAGCAGAAGGTGACCATTGGGACCTTCAGACCAGAAAATTTGCAGGCGATGTACCAATTGTCACCCACACCAAACTTCTCAGACAATGCCGAGTTTCTGGAAGGTTTTAAGCGGAAAGAATGCGAGCAATACGGCAAAAACTTGTCTGATCTGATCAAGGATTGGGTCTCACACCCCGCAAAGTTCAGGGCAGATGGTAATAAAGTTTATTCAATCTCTTCCTTGGAACTATAATTCAAATATATAGAAATGATGACCTGTAGGTTGTATAGGAAGGAGGACACCACACATTTTTTTCTCCCGTGGGTGCCCCTGATTCATTCAGTCGCTGAAGGCCGTTCCTTCGATTGGGACAAATTGTTGTCAGACAGTTTAACCAGCCGGATTACCGAATATTGGATGCAGAGGGGGAGTGGGAAGGCCGCTTCATTTTTTATGTCTGCCTACATCATGGATGTTGTTTGTTTCATGACGCCATTCCCTCTAATGAGCTAGATCTGGACTCCATCTGAGGCTGAGCCTATCCATGTCTACCACTCAAAACTTTGGGAAGATAAGGCCACATAATTCATATACAAAATTTTCAATTGGGTAATGGTACCAATGCATGTCTCCATCTTCGGCAACCCACCACCCAAGATTTTAGATAGCATAACCACCAACTTGAGCAATGTGGCCGACTGGTACATAGAAGAAAATTTTTCATACATCAGGGTTTCGGCACCTCTGTTCCCGCCTATGCTCTATCATTATTCATACCTGATAGGTTGGTTTGTCGCAAAATCGCTAGGCAAACTGTGATTGGTGGCATAAGCAAAGAGCTTAGAGGATTTTCGAAGAAGGTATGGCCGCCCTTCCCCATTCATTTGAATACATATTCTTTATTAGATTTTGGACACGCAAAAGCCGAGGCGACAAATTTGGAGGATATTAAATTGGTCCACATTGAGTTCAAGAAGCATGACCCACACAGAATCGTGGGTAATCACATGGCGAGTTGTGACCTTAAAAGGTATGAACATGAGCATTCGCCTGATGACGACATCTTCCGAGGGGCGAGATCCTATGCCAAGGTCCTAAGTCGGATTCAAACCTTGTCGCCTGAGGAGATGGTTGATTTCTTCAAAATTCAGGAACACCGATGGAGCTGCCTTCCCCCAGTCTTACATTGTAAGAACCCGCCAACTGCAGATGTACAACAAATGGAAGCCAAGGGCTCCAAAGATTCAGGACCTAACCAAGAGGAACACAAAGAAAAGAAGAAGCAAACCGGGGGCCCGAAACAGGAAGCTGAGATCCCCAATCCTCCAAGCAAGCCAACCTCAGTTGTTACCCCAGGGAAATCATCATTTTTGTTACTCCCCTACAGTCCATAAAGGGGATCCCAGACGCAGGATGGATTTTCAGTGAAGAACTAATGCCCATAACTGTGGAAGAGTTGCCTCTAAACGAATTTTTCTTCGATAAGAAGAGAAAGGCCGTCGTGAAACAAGAACTTTATCAAGAAGCAGACATGATAGCTAGGAAATTTAAAATTCTTGCTGATGGGAGACCCATCAAAAAAGAGGAATTTGCAAATCAGATAGCAGGGACGTTGGGGGATTTTGCTACAACCAACCAATATTTTGTCGAGTCCCTAAAAGAATAGTTGAAGAAGAAAAACCACTTGATCAAAAATTTGGAGGCTAAGATGGCTACAACAGACGTAGTTGCCAGAGATTAGGTGAACACATTAATAGAGCAAGCTAGAGCAATTGATCAAAAGGAAATCGAATGACTCAAATCTGATCTCGAACAAACACAGCAGGCAGCCCAGACCAGCCAATCACAGATAAGCCAACAAGAGGAATTGATAAGGCAATTACAGGCCAAATTAAATTTCGCCGAAAGCCAGGTGATAGATATCGGGATATTCCAATCCCAAGCCATAGAAATTCGAAAAAGAGTGTCGGCAGCTCAACAAGATTTACTTGCTAAAGTGGAGACCATTCAAAACCTCTTCCAAATCATTGATCAAGTGCTGGAAGACATCTCCTTGAGAGAAAGAGAAGCTAGGGTGGCTCGGTTCATTTTCCAAGAGGCTGTTATAGCCACGACGAAAAAGGAAATGGGTAGTAGTTCCAAGATCTCCATCCCAGAGCATACCAGAGGTAACATCTTATTGAAGGCATGGGAATGAAATATATCAGAGAGCAGAGAGCGAGCTAAAGAGATAAGAAACTTTTGTGAAGAAACTCTCGGGGTGACAGATGAAAGTTTGTTGGGTCTTGATAGTGAAAGCAGCACCGAGACACTGGGCCAGGTGGATATAGCCAAGCACCTTCTCAACATCAAGGAGAATGAGGAAAGAGAGCAGGCTGAAATAACACAGGTAACCCAGACATATATAGTCCAAGTGGATGAGTGGCTAGTAAAGCCAAGTGTACTGTTATGTTCTATCACCACTGAAGATCGACAAGTAGGAGGAAGGTTTCCACAGTTAGCGAAGGATTGTTACACCTTCAAGGCAAACAACCAAGCAGAACCTTCCAAGTTGATAACCCAGTTGGTGGAGAGGTGCATCACTTGCACACAACAGGCAAAGGGGAAGTTTTCGGGTACCAAATAATGACATGTGTTTGTTTGTTCTATTTTTAGAACCCAAAGTTTAAAGAAAAGAAGGTGCTCCATCCGCCCGAAAGAGGACAAAGACAAAGAATTGAAACGCATAAATCTCCTTTTTGTAATCGAAAAAACTACTGGAACGATTGAGATTCTAGCATGTAGAAGTTTGTATAAATATGAAATTAGAAGAAAGAAAAGAGGCTGGACCTTTTTTGGTCGATTGTAATAGAGACTCTCTCCTTTTGAAAATTAATACAAAGCAATCCGAAGACTCCGGATTCCGTCAAGACTGTGTTATGAGTTTGTTTCCTCTGTGATTTCATATTCAATTTCAGTTCGCATATACATGTTTGATGAATGTTTCACTGCAATTTAGTAAAACCTCTACTGTGGTGATCAATTTTTAGTTGTCCATATCGTTTACATCTTTTCCTCTGTATCGGCTATTAGCAGGTACAAGACCTGTGAACTCTTTAGATCATATTTTATGCTTTGTCAGATTTCTTCTTATCTTTTTCTTCTTCTATTTACAAGGTGAGATTCTCCCTTGATAGGAACCTCGCATTATAGACAACTTAATGTTTTTCTCACATTTCACACACCATTTATTTAAAATATAACTCAGTTACGGGAAAAGGCCTTTGGTTTTCACTTTATCTTCAATATCGGATTCAAAAGTTCTCTTTTATACGATCAAATTGATACAGCATCAAAAACCTCGAACTCTCCTTTAATTTTCTTGTTCCTCTATGACTGTCCCCGTTGCAAGACAGCCTAATGTTGAACCCGGCTTGTCGGACCAAACCCATATCGCTTTGAACCTTTTTGATACCATACTTAAAACAACCACCACCCGGGTAGAACTTGAACGCTCATGGGCCGTGATTGAATGGGATATAAGCATTCAGGAACAGTTGGAAGCGAGACAACGACAACCTAGAAATCAACCTTAGCTTCCTTTCCCGAAGGTTGATACTTCCCCCTTTTTTTTTTATTCTTTACTCACTTTCGGATGCCTAGACATTGTACTTTCTAAGCCTTAAGTACAGACTGTGGAACAACAATGTGTATCTTTTCCAACTTCAAATGTCCAAGACGGATAGTATGAAATGGTACCTAAGCTGTATATGCTTAGTATTATAATGGAAGGTCGAGTTCTTTGCAAGATGAATGGAATTCTCGCTATCACAGTAAAACTTGCTATTCTATTGATTCTTTCCCATTTCCTCCATAAACCTCTGTAACCAAATCATCTCTTTACTAGCCTTTGTAGCAGCAACATACTCTGCCTCTGTTGTTGAAATTGAAACAACCTTTTGCAGTTTCAAAATCCAACTTATTGGTTTTCCACCTACAGTAAAAACATAACTTGTGGTGCTCCTCCTTCTATCTTTATCACCTGCCATATCTGAATCAACATATCCTTGTAGAACAATGTCTAAACCTCCAAAACATAATGCATGAGTAGCAACACCTTTCAAATACCTGAGAATCCACTTTACTACCTCCCAATGTTCTTTACCTGGATTGTTCATATACCTACTCACAAATTCCACTTCATGTGCAATATTTGGTCTTGTGCAAACCATCGCACACATCAAGCTACCAACTGTTGATGAATAAGGGACCCTGGACATGTATTCTATATCCTCTTATGTCTTGGGACACATTTCTTTGGTTAATTTTAAATGGTTGGCCAAAGGTGTACTAACTGGTTTTGCATTTTGCATTCTAAACCTCTCCAACACCTTCTCTATGTACTCACCTGTAACACCCCAGGTTTTGAGCGCCCATTTTAAATAATGTATTGTTATATTGCTGAGAGGCTAGAGTGCCCAAACAATTATTAAAAGGCCAGTGTGCCCAAGAAATGTAATGTTTTAATAATTATTAATAATAAATACATCATTGGATGCTAGACTGACAAGGAGTAGAGTTATAGAGGGCTATGATTCCACAAGAGAGGGGGCTTGAGGGGATAAATGTTTATTTCCTATTTTGATTACCCTTTTTGTCTAAGGGAGTGGATCAATTACATGAGCTTCTTGGGGGGGAGTCCAAGAGGTTCTTGATTCCCCACGAATTTCTTAAACCCACCCCTGGTCTGTTGGGGGGGTTGGCTCATCCATTCGTTAGTTCATTCTCTGTCTCTCTCTCTCTTTCGTTTTCTCATCCTCGCTCTATTGTTGTTTGCCTCACTCTTCCCTAACACATTCATTCACTGGATTGTTCACTATTTCACACCTTGTGTGGAGATCTCACTCCATTCATTTCCGTCACCCATTCATCTTTCCTCATCCGTATCTTGGCTTGGGGAAAGGAAAATGAACTAATGAAGAGTGGCTATGGTATTGTTGGTTTTAGAGGTCACTGGTGTAATCCAACCATGACTTGAGGCCACGTGTAACTTGTTGATTGGGCCACGTGTCATCTCCATATTTTGACACGTAGCACCCCTGGTGTGTAGTGCTAAGAAGACCTTCAAAGCGCGAAGCTCTGGAGAGCCTCTCCAGGAGTTCGCTAGTTTGACATTTGGGAGAAATAAGGTGTTATGTTAGCGGATCTCCCGAAGTCTGAAGTTTCTAAGTACTAGAGTCTTGAGGCTCCGGGGAACACCTGTTTGAAAGTTTGGTGTTCGGGAAATGTGTTGTGTTATGCTGAGAAGTTCTCCAAAGTCCCGAAGCTTCGGAGTGTCGAAGTAGTAAAGCTCTGAAGAATGACGATTTGGGAGTTCGCAGTTCAATGTTCGGGTGTTTTGAAGTGTTCTGGTGTGAGATCCTTCAAAGTCCCGAAGTTCTAGATAAGCGCTTTTTCAGCTAAGCGTAGGGTCATGACCGTGGTCACATGCAGTTGAGAGCTAAGGGAAGAAGGGTTAATGAACAAATTGTTGTTTTCAAGACAAAAAAGTGCTAAGGAAGGATTTAGCCACGGTTTCGAGTCGTGGTCACCTAGCAAGGTGGTTTGAAAGAAGCGTCTGTGCAGAATTAAATTTTTTTATTAGTTGAGGATAACACGACACTGTTATTTTGCGGAGAATGGGGATATATTCTTCATGAACTAAGAAAAAAAAAAAGGGACTTGTGGAATTGTTTGACAAGTTTCTTTATATGCATAATTCTAACAAAATGGTCACTTGCACATTTTGTAGAATTAAGAGATTAAACATATCAGCTCGGAATGAAGATTCGAGAGATGGAAGAAGGCGAGGGAGCCTCCATCCATGACAGAGAGGTCGAAAGACAGAATACCAGAGTTGGTAATGGAGAGACAGACTCCAATGGATGTAAGGTAAGAGGAGAGTAGGAAACATTAATAGAAACCATAAGAAACATGAAAATAGAAGTGCAGAACTACAAGGAAAACAATGAAAGTTTGATGAGAGAACAAAGCAAAATAAATGCTCGAGTGTTGCAGAGCTTAAACCAATTGCAGAGGAAAACAAGGAATGGCTCCGAGCAATGGGAAGAAGGCAGGTTTCGTGAAAGAAGAGATGATCGTGGAAGAGATGGTTATTCGAGAAGTGCTAGCAGAACTCATAGACACCACTCACCTCCTTACTCGGCAAGAAAGTTTTATGCATTGGAAGATTCCATAAGCAGTCCAGAGGTGTCTCTTGTTAGGCACCGAAGAAGGAGACA
>JZKD02S1672897.1:601275-611816 GCA_000966675.3 Picea glauca
AGAAGATACACAATACAATAGAGACACAGATATACGTGGTTCACCCAGTGTGGGCTACATCCACCAGAGAAATTGTCAGGTCCTTCCTTTTTATTATCCAACAAATGAAGGGATACAATCTACATCACACCCGCTGTAAATTCCTCTTCTTTCTCTCATAGTCTCCTCTCTCAGAATACAATATTCACAATGAAGCATAGCCACAATACATTTCCCTTGTAAAAGAGGGTTTCCTTTTAGGGCAAAAAACTCTAACATAATTTCTACCGTTAGATCTGTGACCTTATAATGAATGGTCCAGATTTACTATGAAATTACAATATACATTTACAAGGCAATTTTTTTCCTTCGGGAGCCCGCTTTCCCTCGGACCCCCGAGTCGGGGGGATGAGCCCCCAGATCCCGTAGGGGGGACAAGCCCCCCTGCAACCCTCCCGCATGGAGGAGTGTACAGTCTTCATGGGGTATAAACACGGCTGAAAACAAAGACCTATGAAACAGGAAGATAATCAGGCTCCACAACCAACAATTATTTGATGAGCTTGGGGTTTACCAAGAGTGATGCAAATCCCAACCTTTACTACAAGGTTGAAAATGGTTGCCCCTTGATATTGGTACTATATGTGGATGACCTGTTTCTTGCAAGGAATGATAAGTTCATATATGGGTGTAAGAGGGAGCTCACTTCAGAGTTCAAAATGGAGGATCTGGGTTTGATGTACTATTTCTTGGGATTAGAGGCGTGGTAGAGACCAGATGAAATCTTCCTTAGGCAAGGAAAGTATACAATTGAGATCCTGCAGAGTTTTGGGATGATGGACTACAAGTATGTGGGCACACATATAGTTACAAATCTGAATCTCTTGAATGATTCTTCTTCAGATTTGGTTGATCCCACGATGTACAAACAATTGATCGGATCCTTGATGTACCTGGTTAACATCATGCCGGATATATGTTTTGTAGTGAACACATTGAGTCAATACATGGTTGAGCCTAGACATGTACACTTGGTAGCAACAAAGAATGTACTGAGGTACCTGCATGGTACGGTTGGATATGGACTTAGATATGTCTCAAATGATGAAGTAAAGTTGCAAGGTTATACAGACTTTGATTGGGTGGGATGAGTAGTGGACAAGAAAATCACATCAAGATGTTGCTTCAATTTGGGATCAGGTATGATCTCATGGTTGAGCAGAAAATAAATGTCACTTTCACTCAGTACATCAGAGGCAGAGTATATAGAAGCCAATGTTGCAATTCATGAAGCAGTGTGGCTTCAGAAGATGCTTGCATGGTTATTTGATCTAGAGTTGGAGCCAACTTTGATATACTGTGATAATCAAAGTTGTGTGAAGTTTTCAGAGAATCCAGTCTTTCACAACAATTCAAAGCATATAGAGATCAAATACCATTTCATCTGAGACATGGTGCAGAAAGGAGCAGTGGAGCTCTGATACATATCCACAAATGAGCATATAGCAAACATTCTCAACAATCCTCTGTATAGAGTGAAGTATGAGAAATTCAGAGACCAGACCGGTGTGATGCAAAATGTCCACCCTCATTGAGAGAGAGTTGTGATGTTTCTCCTACAACAGGAAGATACTCTCCCTTTGGCCAAGAGTTTCCTAGATCTGTCATGTGAAGTCACTAAGGGAGTAATGAGTATCCTGGTACAAGTCTTGCCTATGACATGTGAAGTGGCTAGGTGCGATTGGGACTTGTAGTGTGGTCTTGCCTATGCCATGTGAAGTGGCTAGGTGTGATTGGGACCATGGCATACTCTTTCCTAAGCCATGTGAAGTGGATAGGTGTGAATGGGGATATGGAGGTAGTCTTTCCCATACCATGTGAAGTGGATGGCTGTGATTGGGACTACTAGAAGAGCATAAACATCATAGATACTTGCAACATAGTCTTGTCACTATGGTGGTAGTCTTTCCCATGCCATGTGAAATGGATGGGTGTGATTGGGACTACTAGAAGAGAACATCATAGAAGAATACCTCCGTAGCTAAGAGGGAGTGTTGATGTTTTGGTAGCAACAACAAGTATTCCCTCTTGGACAACTTTTCTTAGAGAAGAAAAATATTCCAAGAAGTCAAAGGAAGACCACTAAATAGTTCAAGAACACCCTGGAAGAGAAGTCGACCCACATGAAATAGAATTTCTAGGAAGAAAAGTCATCCCACATGAAAAGAATAAAGTGAAAATACATTTCTAGGAAAAGAAATCGGCCCAAGCTAATTGACTTGAAGACTATAAATAAAGTGATGCCTTTCTCATTTGATCACTCACTCACACAACTATCTCACTTAAGAAGAAGGCGCAAGTCTGAGGCAATGAGGAGACACAATTACAACAACAACTCAGGCTTATTGGTGACTCAGTGATTTCTCTTGTGCGTTATCTCTAGAAGAGTTGCACTAGTATTGTGTGGTGGCTCAGCTACCCTCACTAGGGTTTGACAAGGAGAAGAGATAAGTTCTTGTATCAAGGTTTCTTCATTATCATTTTTTCTCTTGTGAATAGAGTTTGTTCATGATTGTATTGTATTATCAGAAAGATTCTCTCTAAGAAAAGTTGGCTGGGTTTTTCCATGGGTTTGGGGTTTTCCCAGGATAAATATTTGTGTCTTCTTGTGCTTGTTTATCCTACTTATATTTTCAGTATATGGTTGTTGAATGCAAAAGTAGATTTAAATACTCTGGTAAATCTATTGCTTTGAAAATTTAAGAAAATATAATAGGATCATCATTGTCTTGCATGGCCATGCTTGGCCATCTATCTACCTAGCTGGCTTTGGGCCTCATACCAACCCCTGGGGGAGATTACCTTGCCACCTATGTACTATTCCTCTAGTTACTTGACCCCCTATCTACCTGGCCCAGCTTGGGATACATCCCATCCCCTCGAGTGAACAAATTTTCCACCTCTAATCTTTCCCACCATGTTATCAGGTCGACTAGGCAACAACAATTCAATGACACATCCGTCCCCTCTGGAAGTGGGTCCCTCAACCTCCAAAGTCGATGCAATTACAACATTGTGACACCAAGGTTGGCCATGCAGTATGTTGTTGAGTTCCCCTTCCTGCTAAGTAGCTCTAGAACTATGACTCCAAGTGTTTTAACCAATCGACCGAGCTCAGAAAGCCCATAGCTCATCCTCCAATGTTTGGATACTTTGTCCGCTGACACAACACTCATGTTTTTTTGGAGAGATCTAATGACTAATTGAGAGTCCCCTTCTACCACCAGGGATGAGAGTGGTTTGAGATATCACTAGGCCTCGAAGAAGGCATGCCAATCCGCAAAATTATTCGTTGTGAGCCGCATATTGGACGCGTAGGACATGAGCATAAATCCATTGTGATCCTGAAAGATTCCCCCTGCTCCTTTGGGTCCTAGGTTTCCCTTCGACGCACCATCGAAATTCAGTTTTACAAATCCCTCCGGAGGAGGAATCCACTGGTCAGAGATTCACGCCTTTCCCAGCTTCTGAACCATAGAATTTTGTTTGATAAGGGATTTTAGATGCCGGTTTTTGAAGATGATCACATCAGGAGCTTCCATCTAGAGATCTTCAGTAGACCAAGGGACTACACGGATGGATTACTTCACATTGATGGTGATGTCTTCCCACAGTTGGACCCAGGTAAGCATTTTATCTTTAAAGATTCTCCTATCCCGTTCTTTCCAAACATTCCACATGAGAAAGGCCAAATTTTTTTCCCAGACTTTGTTAAGGATAGGGTTGTTATAGGGGTATCACTCCAGAGTTCTATGGTTTCAGTCATATTATGAATCCTCAAGTCTGTTTTCATAAATAGGGTCGCACTGGTATCCTAGAACGGAGCCGTGAACTTGCAAGATTCAAGCAAATGATTGAGGTATTCTTCTGTTTCCATACAGAGGACACATCTTGATGACCCCACAAATCCTCTACGAAGGAGGTGTTTCCCTATCAAAATCCTTATGTTCACTACCAACCACAGAAAGATAGAAATTTTAGGCCAGAGAGCAGTCGACCAAATTTTTCACCATAACAGACGACTTTGGTTCTCCCCTAGATTTAACAAGGATAAGTAAGCTTCTTTTACCCTAAAATTTCCATCCTCATTCCGACCCCAACGAATGATGTCTTCTCCTTCTTTGTCCTCAAGATGGCGATCTAGCAAGATTTTCGAGGCTAAGTCTTTGGTATGCTCGTTACACTGAATTGGTCATTCCTCCAATGCCTTCCAAATTCATTCAAAGGGATTCTGACCTGAATGATTGTTCTTCCAGTAATGGTGCACGTTCACCCAACCAACGTGCTCCATAATCCGAGGAAGATCTTGAAAATTTTCTTCAGGCCCTAATATGAGAAGTTGGTCCCACGCGTCTCCCGAAAAGAAGGTTGTACGACCATTATGAATTTCCCAGAAACATTCTTGTTGGACCTGAAGACAGTTACTCCAGGCGTTATTCCAGATCATAGAGCCTATCCCTTAACCCTCTTCTCTGATCAGATCCTGCTCAGGGTTCCTCGGGACGTACTTACTCCTCCAAAGCTTTTACCATAGGAACTTGGGTGAGTTGACCCAACGCCACCAAATTTTTTACGCCAAGGCTCGGCTAATAAACTAGGGATCCCTGAGACCTATCCCTCCTCTCAACTTGGGTTTATAGAGGGTATCCTAGGACACCAACACCCATTCTTTTTCTTTTGAGGATCCCCCCCAAAGAAATTAGCGTCGAAGAGCTCGAATTTTCTTAATGAACTTCACAGGGGCTGCTAAAAATGAAAAGAGGTATAGAGGGAGGGCTGAGAGGACGAACTTGATCAGGAGGACACAACCAGGCAAAGAGAGAATGCAGTGAGTCCAACTACTGAGTTTGGCTTCCAATTTCGAAGTGGTTTCCTCCCATGAAGGATTATGGAGAGATTTGAGGTGGAGGGGGGCTCCTAAATATTTAGTTGGAAGGGAAGAGGGTTGAAATCCTAGCAAGGTGGAAAGATATCATTTAATTGACTGGGGAGTGTTGAAGAAAAAGACCTAGGATTTCTCTTGCTTAATGATCGTGCTTGAGGTCAAGTTGAAAAGGTCTAAGATTTTTTTAAAAGATTGTACTTCTTTCACTGTGGGCAATCCCATAAGAAGATTATCATCAACGAATTGTAGATGAGACAGAGCCTCCTCACCCTGATGGAGGGAGATCCCTTTGATGCCCTCTTTCCTTTTAGCTTGGGCGAGGCTACGACCCAGACCTTCTGCCAGAATGACGAACATGAAGGGAGATAATGGATGTCCCTGACAGAGACCCCTAGAGACATTGAAGGTCTTGGAGGGGGAACCATTCACTAGGATGGAGAAGAAGGATGCAGAAACCAAGTTCATGACCCAATCCGCCTAGTCCCCTCCAAATCCAAAAGCAAATAACATCTTCCTCAAGAAATCCCAATTCATCCCGTCATAGGTTTTATACATATCCAATTTCATCAACATCCTCGCTTTCTTTGAAACCTTAAGGGAATGAATAGACTCATGGGCTACTATAATCCCATCCAAGATCTGTCAGCCTTCCACGAAACCTCCCTTCTCTTGAGAGATAATAAGCGGAAGGACATGCTTCAGCCTGGAAGCTATCAATTTGGAAATAATTTTATAAATGACATTGCATAAAGAGATAGGATGAAACTTATCTATAGTGTTATCTCCTTTAATCTTAGAGATTAATGTGATGAAAGTAGTATTGAACGCTTGCAAAATGGATCTAGAGAAACAATATTCTTCAACTACTTCCTAAATATCATTACCAATAATTGGCCACCCAACTTGGAAAAAGTCGATGGTGAAACCGTCCGGGCCTAGGGGTTTTCCTTGGGCCATGTTTTTGACAATCTCTTCTACTTCCTCTAAGGAAGCTGACCTCATCAAACTTTTAGATTGTTCTAGGGAAACCAGCCTGGGGAAGGCTTCAATTATTTTGGAGATTTCCCCCTATCTGTTAACCTCAGGTTCTGAAAGGAGGTCCCTATAATAATTCATCAGCTCCTCCTCGATGTCCTCTATGTTAACTTTGGTGCTCCCATCATGTGATTTGATAGATGCAATTCTATTTTTGTTCCTTCTTTGGATTAAGGAGTTGTGGAAGAACTTAGTGTTCTTGTCCCCCTCTCTAAGCCAATGGATCCTGGATTTTTTCTTCCATAATATCTCTTCCTGGCGGTCACTTTGCGCTAGACCTTCTCTGATTTCAGCCCCCTGAGAACTAAGCTCTGATGAGTAGCTCCCCTGAATACCTTTTTGTTGTATAAATTCCATTTCTCTTTCTAGTTTCCTCCTCTTCAAAGATATTCCCGAAAACTTCTTTGTTCCACTTCCTGATGCACTGCCTAATGTGCTTTAGTATTTGTTGGAACTGGAACATTTTCATTCCGTGGAGATCTTTTGGGCCTTTCCACCAAGCTAATAAGTTTGGTAGAAAATCCGAATGGTCAAGCCAAAATTTCTCACATCGAAACGTGATAGGTCCTTGCTTCCAAATCGAGGACCATTCCAAGACGATGGGCCAATGATCTGAACCATGGTAGGGAAGAACACCTGCAACCAGACCTTGTTTGGACTGAAATAATTCTTCAAAGAGAAAAAACCTATCAAGGCGAACAACAATCCTGTGTTCATTTCCCCTTTTGTTATTCCAAGTAAAGAGACCATTCTTGGTGGGGACGTGTACTAGGTGGAGCCTTTCTATAAGTTCTCCAAAAGCTACATTCTCAGGATCTAACCTTCAGAGACCCCCCTTCTTTTCTAAAGGGGACTTGATCATATTAAAATCCCCTCCCAGGATCCAAACATGATGCTTCATGAAAGATCCTAGGAGGTTAATTTCATCTAAGAAGCCTCTCTTTAGACTAGGAGGGTTCAAACCATAAGCATTTGTGATGTATGCTTCCTCTCCTAAAATTTTTACTTTGAATTTTAGGGTGAGTAACCTATGCCTGGTAGAGAAGTCCTCAATTTCCATGGCTTCCGGGTCCCAAAGAGTAGCAAATCCTCTAGAAGCACCTTCTATAGTGATCCATCTAGCTTCACATCTAGGCCATATTCTCTGAGTAATTTTGTTAATGTTTCCTTCATCACATTTGGTTTCTTGAAGTAGGACAATATCAACCTTCTCTAGTGAGATCCTTTTATTTAACATCCTTTGTTTTGACGGGGCATTCATACCTCTATTATATTCCATGATGTAATCTTCATGATCAACACTTGGGTTGGGAGGGGAAATAGTTATCCGAAAGGCAAACCACTTGTCCTGAATCAACCATTAGGGCTCTTGCTTCTTCAATTTTTTGGTGGTATGGTTTCCTTCCTTTTTTCTTCTTCTCCACAGGACTTCTTCCATGCCTTCAGGGGATTACTCTTGATACCCAGGTTCCCTGACGTTGATGTGCCAGGCCTAGATTGGATCCTTCCCCTTTTCCTTTCACCAAATCTCTCCGAACCTTCCTCAATTGAGAGATGGTGAGGTTGTTGATTTTTTGGGCTCCATGGGTCTCCCTAAGGGGTGGTAGATCTACTACAATTTCCTCTAGATCCATATCCTAGTGCATATCCAGATCATATTCCTCTTCTGAATATGAAGCAGATCCTTGGGTTTCATTCATTACTACCTCTTTAGCTGATGATACTTCATTCCATTGATTTGTCTCTATGCTTCGTCTCTTGGATAAATCTTCCCCTTCTTTTGTATCATGCTTGTTCTTTGTCGCCTATTTCTTTGGATTCCCTTCCTCACATGTTTCACTGGGTTCTCCTTCCAGGATTTTGAAGCTGTTGGCAGAGTTTTTGGTTGGGACAACTACGGGATGCTTAGGTTGACGTCTTCCAACCTTCCTTTTACTATGAATCTTGGTGAAGCCTTTCAGATCTGTTTCCTCCTTAGCTTTATTTCTTTGAACATGTACTTTTAGTGGGAAATCTTTGAAAAGATGGCCATGGACGTGGCATTTCCTACAACAGAAGGGAATGTGCTCGTAGTCGAGAGGTTGAATCCATTCCTCATCCTAGTATGAAACTATTATCGACTCAGGTAGGGAATTTGTAACATTCATATAAACACAAATTATAGCATAGGAAATATACCTGGTTGCCTTTGTGACCTCAGAGATTTTGACAAAGGATCCAATCGCGTTGCCTATGCCCTCTAGAATATCTGGCCCCCATAATTCTCTATGCAGGGAATACATCCTGATCCAGACCGAGGCCACTGTGAAGTCTTCTTTTTCCAGAGAAAACGTTTTTGTCCAAAATCACATATGGAGGCTGGTTGAGTTGAAGAAGTAGGGTCCCTACTCGAACACTTTGTCTCGTTCCCCCGACTCCGTAAAAACTGCTATGAAGAAACCTTTTGACCCCAATTGCAAATCTATTTTCCCTTTAACCTTCCATCTCTCTTTCATCCAAAGTTGGAGGGCTTTCTCCGAGGGCCAGGGCCCCATAAATTTCTCCATTAAGGTGTAGTCTCGCATCCATTGAATGTAATTCCCTATCCCATTCGAGGTAACCTCATACTTAGGGTTTTCCGTTGTCTTAGCTAAGCAATCGTTTTTTTACTCTGCAGATTTGTATCCTTCTCATCCTTTGTTTGGGTTTTTGTTTACCCATTGCAGACCCCACCCATCTTGACATCCTTGCCCCTGAACTTGGGGCTGCCCGAGTTGCCTTTGACTATTTCTTTAAATGACTTACGGGTCTCCTTCGACGACCCTTCCTCTATAGCCTTTCATGTCTTGGAATCTGACATCCCCAAAAAAATAACCCACTTGCGTTGAATTCAAAACCCCCTTCTCCCTCTACTAGGGAGACCAAGCCTACCTACACACTCAAAACCCTAAAACCTCCATTTTTCCTCTAACTACTTACTTTCAAAATCAAATATTGTTCATCTTCAAAATTATATTCCATTTAATGTTAAGATTTTGATTGTTTATTACAATTAATAAAAAATATATAATAAACCACACACTTTAACCAATTTTCCAATTTTATAAAATTCATTATAATTAAATGGATTTTTTTTTTTTTAACAAAACTCTTTGCGTTCTCATCTTTTCTTATTCAGACAAACTCCTCTATATGCATCAACAACAAATGGTCAAACTTTGCGGTTCAAACGGGAAACTCGGATAGGAAGTATTATAGTATACTAGACATAATTTATATACAAATCCCCAAATATTAAACAAAAACATTAAAAAGTAGCTACACCACCATTAGTACCTCGAAGATGAATCAAAATTGTAAATGGATGGAAAATTCGAAAGTGCATAGGAATTGGTCACTAAAGTATAGGCTGGAGATGATTAATTTGTTCTGTAATTTATCTGCCCATTTTATTTTTTTCAAAATTATGATGTAAAGAGATTAAAAATAGAATTAAATTCCAAAAACATTCAAAGGTTGACTTCTAAGTAACATGACACGTTCCTCATGGGATCTTGTGTGTCAAATACATGATATGTTAGGATAAGACACATGTTATCTTAAATAAGACACATATTCTAGACATGTTGTGAAGTGCTAAAAGAAGTGTTTTTTTAAATGATATGGGTTTAAATAACAACGTTGGGTTGGTATTAATCAATTTGGATTTTAAAGATATTTTTAAAGGGTTATTCTCCACATTTAGATTAGATACAGAGGAGGAGGATGGATAAAGAGTGCTGGTGATTTTGATGATTCTATTAAAAAAATTATTGAAAAAATCAAGTTATGAGATTCTTTCATATATATAATTATAGTATGTATTCTATTTCTTATTTATCATTAATATTCTTACCTAAATAATATCTATTTAATACATTAATGTAATATATGATTATATGTAAAGACCTTCCTCGTCAAGACAACAACTCTGATAACAGGTGCAAGATTTTTTTTTTTTTTTTCGGTGTGTGCGCGCATGTAGAAGTAAAAACACACTTGGCTCTATGTCGTCATTCGATGACCAACCAGACGCAACCCCGACAAAAGTAAAACTGACCACCCGCCCGTCCTACCCTGCAAGGTTAGGACCTCCAAGACACATAATCAACGCTCAGGCCCAGGTTCCCATCGATTTTAACCGTTTAAGGTCTCAGGGCTGGCGACTGTTCTGAGGAACATGGAGGTGTCTACATCCCGCCCGACACAAGCAGACCAAACAATGCAAGACAACCAAGTACAACTAAATCAACGGGCAACCTGTAACGACCGCCTCGTTACGACAACCATCATAGTATACTGACTTGGGGTAATTTATGGTACGTAATTCCAGATTATTGCACCACGCATGTTACTAATCAAATATTTAAAATTACAATAACACTGTCAAGAACATTATCCATCTATCATTTATGTCTCAATCCGGACCATGATTTTACAATTATCATTCCTCTTATATGCTACAACCGCTAAATTCATAGTGACCTTACAAGATTAAATCATTCACTAAGGTCCAATAGGAATGCACTGGAAATGACATCATACTTATAGGTAATATCAATTG
>JZKD02S1672897.1:638945-650265 GCA_000966675.3 Picea glauca
AGAGGGATTTGTTTCTTGTTACTCCTTTGTATGGGTGGAATTGGTACATGCTTTGGTTGGGTTTGGTCCCATGGAGGGCCAATGTATTTATCAAATTCCACAACAATATATGTTGGCAAATTTAGAGGGTTAGTTCCTTGTGCATATACAATTTCCATCACTAATCTGAGAGCACCATTGAATAATCCTTCTTGGACCCATAAATTGTAGGATAACATAACTCGTTGGCCTATACATAACAAGATATATTTTTCCAATTGATCATCATCATGATGGTGTGTATTTGAAGCACCAAGTAATTCTGCAACACTGCGTGTGATTGGCTTATTCAAGGTTTGAAGCATGAACTTGTTATGGTTGTCGGCAAGAATGTTTGTTGCAAATAGGTGGATTGAAGAATCAAATAATAGATGTTCTTCAACGGATAAGAATCTATAAGTCCTAGATTGAAGGAGGTTCCAATCATCAATGGTTGGTGTAGCATTGTGAAGGTTGGCTAACAACTGATGGAAGCGGGACTGGGTGACAGAGATGCCTTGTTGTCAGAATATTGTTTCCAACTTGACTATAGTGGTAAAGGTTGTCCATAAGCTCCTTCTTGGAGTTTCTCTTGCATAAAGAGGTTTGTCCATTATTGGTGGTAATTGACCCAAGTCACCCACAAGAATTATTGAACAGGAACCGAATGAGTAGTGATTTTTTTTTTCTGGAAATTCCTCACGCAAGCGACTTTCAAGTTGCACAAAAAGTCTAGATCCTATGAAGCTCATCTCATCAATTAGAATGTAGTGAATATGTTTCATCTCTTCTTGGAACACTGCAAGACACTGACCATGTAAAGGCCTCATGTCCTTGATAGGAATCCTAAGTCATGCATGTATAGTGGTCGCATGTATGTTAAATGTTGCAACTCCAGTAGGGGCAAGAAAACACCGAAGTGAATTGGTAGGTGGTGATGTTGTTTAAAGACTGTGGGTTTTGTGTTTGGGAGGATTTAAAGGAATGTAACTATATATAGTTAATGTTTAAAGTTTTGGACCGATGATTTAGATCCTCATTCTTAGTACATCAAATGCATCTAATAAAGCCTATACAACCTTTGTGTGAAATTGAGTGAATCAACATATTTGGACCTGTAACGAACAAAATAAACCAGTTTATAATGAAAACAAATAAAGAAAACAAAGAAAGGAAACACCGAATAACAATCCTAAAGCAGGGGAAAGGGAACGAAAAAGTGAATAATGACGATACATTGTTTGAAGATAAGAAAAGTGTGTTGAATCAAATGATTAAGAATAAATGAAAAACCATTTGTTTGGTATGATTCAGATTAACAATTGTTGAATGGTTCACAAACAAAAAACCACATTCCCAAATAAATAGATGCATATGAAGAAGAAAATTTCAAGTTGCAAAGTGAAAATGAATTAAAAAAAACCAGAACAAGTCTGGTTTGACAAAGAAAACATCAAGACAAATGTGGATATCACCATATTAAATGGTTTGATAAAATTAGGAAGTAATGACTAAATATCTCTCTAATAACTAAATATCCATTATTGTTAGTGTATTTGATGCAAATACAACTTTATACAAATCACTACATGTGGTGAAGTTTATATTTCATTGCATGTGGTGAAGTCTATGTTTTATTGCATGACTATTATTGAGGGAAAGTCAAACCAAGAACCAAGCATTAACTATTTAAATATATATAAGAAGCACAACTCAACCCTCTACTCAAGTACATGAAGAGATGGATGGGAAATGTTTTTAAGATATAGATATTCTAAACACTCATGGTAAGTAAATTAATATCCCTGGTTAGACACATACTAATGAGATTTGAACTTTAAACTCTCAACAATTATCTCATAGTGCTCCATATTTTTTGAGAGATCCATCAACCCACACTTCCCACTTAATATGTTTTGTGCTTTATGATTTAAGAACAATCAATTTTACATGCCATCACATGAAATGAAATAAATTAAAAAAACTCGTTTGAATCTAGTTGAACAAAACCTGATACTTTGAAAGTACATATATGGATATGGGTAGAGGCAACATCCATGCATCCCATTCAAAACACTTACGACATATGAAAAAGAAAAAGAATAAACGCATGAAGGAGGATTTAAAATCCCACTTACGTTTGGTAATACTGAGGATAAATAACAATATGAATAAGGGTAGAAAAATAAATAAATGAACCAAGGAGGCTTTAAAAACCCACTTACATTCGGTAGCACCGAGGAGAAATAACAATATGAAGAAGAGTAGGAAAGTCAGGAAGCTCCACATACTAGCAGGAAACCCACTTGGAATGTTCATATGTTGGTGTTGGGAAGACAAACATAGTGCTTTATGTGTTCGTTGCTCATAATAGCTATACATATATTCCATTTCTATACTTTTTATGTACACCGATTCTCCTAAGGACATTATATTTAAACCAAAAGCAAATCGTATCTTCTCACTTGTTCTCTAAAGAAAACTTATATAACACTTTAACCTATACTAATAAGTAAAGTTCACATAATAAACCACATAATAATACATACATAGAGACATCCTCTATCACACTCACTACATGTGACTAATAATAAAGAACACTATATCTTCAAATACACATGTCAACATCCACATCATACCTAATCAAATCAAATGACCAATACCATAACTGATTCATAAGGACCTTGTTTAAGCATTATAAGCACCACATTTAAGTTTCATGCTTGTAATTATATGAGAACGAGAACAGATGACCATGCAGGATTAGACCTTTTGACCTGAGTTTAGGTGGGGTCATTGAAATTAAGAATAATACTTTGGCAGAAAAAAAGTTTCACCATTAGCGACGATCAATGAGAAAATGTAACAGTGGAATATTCAACAAATCCCACAAGCGGTGCCAACTCCAACTCCCCTATTTATGGCAGAGCATAGCTTCAAAAAATCAAAGAATCAGTGCCAACTCCCCTATTTAGAGCAAAGCAAGAGCCCTTCTACGAATACGTCTTGAGATCAAATCACCATGGCACCATCAACTATTATTCTTTCTGTTATTGTAACAACTACCATTATGGGTTTAGGGGCAACAATTGATGGCTTGAATGTCATGCATAGCAACACACACATGGCAGAATTTATCAAAACTTCGTGCAATATGACTCTGTATCCGCAGGTTTGTGTTTCGTCGCTCTCTTCCTATCGAGGGCCTATGAAGCCCAAGCAAAGCGAGCTTGTGAATGCAGTCTTTCATATGAGCCTCATTAATTCCCACAACATGTTTGTTTGGTCCGCGATCCTGAAAACCAAAATATCTAGGATGAGTAAAAGAAAAAAGGCAATGTTAAAGGACAATATGGAGAATTTTGGAACCACCACATACCAGATTCACCAATCTCTGGCGAAGATGATGCACCACCTGAAACAAAACACCTTCAACACTCAGATGAGCACTACCCTTACCAACAAGGACTCCTGTATCAACGACTTCCAGGTGGCTAAATAAGAAACGATTATGTATAACTCCAAGCGAGAGTAGAGTGATTTTTACATTATGGTGTTTTTATTTTTTATTGAAAAATAAATTAAATATGGTTAGATTATAAAATCTCAACAATGGATATTTACTATTCCAACAATTGATATTTACAAAATTTTATATCAAAATCAGAAAAAAAAATATCCAAAACGCAGATTAAGCGTTTCTATATTTTATATTTGACATAGAAGTTTCATCTGAATTGTGATTTCCTGTGTTGAAGGCGCCGCTCCGCATCATCTCTCAATACGAGGAGGTTTCCATCTCATCATCTCTCAATACGAGGAGGTTTCCATCATGCACAATCTTGCTATAAGAAAGTTTTATGTTTCCATTCCATTCCATCAATATTACAACCTACTGTTCAATCCACTGCTCTCAAAATTCATTCAGACTCTTCCCCCAATTTCAGTCTGCAAATTCTTTCGTTTTCTTCCTCTGTATTTAAATTCATTCGTTTTCTTCCTCTGTATTTAACTTCATTCATTTTCTTCCTCTGTATTTAATTCATCAAGGTGCAATGGAGGCACAGAGCACGGAAGTAACCCTAATGCATATAAAAATATTCTCTGGTGGTGACTTGTGTGAAATGCCTGAGACCTTTTCTATGGATTTCAATTAAGGCTTGTTTCTCAAAATTATTGAACGCTGCTGTCACAAAAGCTCTAGAACCTAGGAATCCCAGCAAGATTTTGGAAATTTGGTGGAGGGTTTGCCTCATGACCTTGTTTTGGTGATTTTCTCCCTGTGACATCGTATGAAACCCTTCGAACACCTGCTTGTGAATACGGATTTGCTGGAGAAAATGCGAGCTAGAATAGTTGCGCAGTACATAATTATAGGAAGACAATTGCTAAAAAGTTAGTCACGAGTTCAATCCCCACAAAGTCACAAGTTCAAACTTTAAACATCACGGACACTAAAGCAAGAATAAATAAAGCCACAAAATCTCATGCAGAAGCAAAAATAAATATACGGGACTCTAAATTCCGCTGAGCTAAATGCGTTTTATTCCACATCTATTTTCATGTCCCAAAAAGAAAAGTGAAAAATAAAGAGACTAAAGCTTCGTGCGAGCCAACCTTATCTGGCCTCTGTGGCCTAGGTTTGATTCTGCAGCCAGTTATTCAGAATCGATTCCGGTTCACTGCCCGGAAGACAAAAAGAAGAGCGTTTTCCTCATCCGCTGCTGTCGAATTTGATGTATTCCCTAGCATAGATTGCATCCAAAACCTGCCCCTACCCCCGGGCCTTCTGATTCTGCCTGGCGGTGTTGTTCTAGGTGGATATCATCATCTTTGCAGACTCAGAGGGAATCTTGCAAATGGTAACAGGGCAAGATGCGAGTTATGATGGAGGGTTTGATGATGGCGGTGAATTTGGCGGCGACATGTCATGTATCCATAAGCTATGGACAGACGACGAAAATGTGAGAGAGAAATCCCCCTAAAAGAACGCCTTCGACATAATAATAAAACACTTTCCCTCTTACACTCTATAGGATTTTTTACTGTTTCCAAGTTCCATTTTGCAGTTGTCACACACTCTAAATTTCCACATCATATGTCCCTTATTATTCCATTTCCAAATGGTACAAAATATGACGGAAAATAAGTTAAGAGTTCTCAATCCTTCTTTCACAAGTCATGAAAAATGGAAAGATTACACAAGTTGGATGGTATGAGGAGCTTTTACAAGTTGATACAGGTTTTGAAACCTTGTTCAATGCACATCATCATGCTTTGGAGACTATTGTTACAGTGGAGAATTTATCAGCCGAAGGACTCCTTCAGATAAGTGATGGGAATACAATATTCAATGTAATGTTAAGATACTTACAAGTTTTGGGTGTAAAATAAATTGACATATCTCTTCTTGAAAAACAAAACTGGAGACACAACCCATAAGCAAAGCATGGTTTTGTCAAGCCAATGGCATTCAACTATTTTACACAATCACATAAGTGCACTTAACTAAGAGAGTAGGGTAGCATTTTTATCCATACGAAGTCTAGTTCACGTCATTTCCAGAAGACGATTCAAGCACACAGGTGGTTTACATTCCACCCATACATGATTCCTATTATTCTGCTTTGTTGTCTTTACAGGTTTGAATATATTCCAAACTATGCAATTTATGGCGGGCATACCCGACCCAAATTTCTGGCTAATCTGATAGTTCCTATGACAACCTGCTCTTGTCTCTTTCTATTTGAGATACAGTTCAAGGCATTTCATATTTGCACCATGATAGTGTGCCTGCAATTCTACACATGATGTCAAAGCCAATAGCATACTTTTGGATGCAAGTTTTGGCCATATTTAGCAGATTTTACCCTTGCCAAACTAATAACTGCTTTTGATTTTCATCTTGCCATGTCGAGGGTTACTAATTCCTTTGGTTACATTCTTGCATAATGAACATTACAGAGAAGAGTGATGTATACAGTAGCCAGGTAGAAGTGCAGTGGACTCACCATTTGGTTATGGATTGTTTATTGTAGATTGGGTCAAACAAATGATGTGAAGATGTGAACCACTTTTGTACATTTCGAACTCAAGGCTCAGGGGAATGCCTCATCCGTGGACATCACAGACGCCCAGAATAACCATATTTTGTGCTTAATTCCGCGCCAGGAGAAAGACCAACAATGAAGAAAGTAGTCATGTTGCTGAACCTCTAATGCATTTTTGATTGCACATCTGCAATAACTCTCCATGAGACTTATTGTTAGTGTATATACTGTAGTGCCAACAGTCTTGGTTGCAGAAAACTTTTGCTTGAGCTCTTCCTATTAATCAATCAAAACACTCACTTTGTTTTAGCGGTTGGATATCTGTGGCAGAAGCAGCTGGGATGTCATTGTAATTGCCAATAAAAGGAGACTATCCACAACTGTAAAGGGGGCATATTCCGTGGAAATTTTATCGACTAATATAAAGTCAACAACAATTGCTGGAATTTCATCCCAAATGGCCATTCATGCTTACGTGATTCTCAGAACAGTGATGGAGAAACATGAGATACATCTACAGGATAGAAAAACAAGGAAAAAATATTTTTAGGAATGCTAAATGTTGTATGTTGATGACTGCTCACGAGACTGAAATCCTTAGTATTGGGTTACAGATGGGATCTGTCAGAGAAAAATAGGGTGATGCATTTGACACAAATTTCTCGAGAGCAATCATCTACATATTCTTTCGACACAAATTTCTCAGAGAACAATCATCTACAGATTCTTTCGAGCATTTGCACTGCATAATGCTTACCTTTGATCTTAATGTGCATCACATAAACAAACTTGCTTCAACATTGGTGGTGGAATAATTACATCTGTTAATTTGAATGAAGTGGATTTTACATATCTTCAAACCTGTTATTGTTGCGATAAGTATTGCCATAGTTACGGATCCCTTTCACGACTCTTGAAGAAATTCAGCTGTGACCTGATAATGTACTTTGGACAAAGGCCCGGAGGTTCTCATCCGGCATCTCGCGAATGGTAACATGGCAGGATGCGAGATATTATCAGTGATGTGAGTTATGATGGAGGGTTTGAGGACAACCAAAGCGGAATAAATAGAACGGCGAGAGAGCTTGGGGGCCTAAAGTAACGAATATTTCATTACCCCTCGAAGCAGGAATGCTTTTGAGGATTCTGGATATAAGGAATCCGAGAACTCTGGACTTCACAAGCCTCGATGAACCTGCATACCGGTTTTCCTGTCATCACTGACATCTCGCGCTTCATTTCCGAGAGGAATTTGTCTTCTTCTGACCGCTGGTTCTGTTGTAAAATATTTATGGTTTCTGTGCCTTGAGATTCAAACTTCTTTAGAAAAGTACTCTGTAATGATCCTTCCTCGTTAAGACAACAACTCTGATGTGCCATTTTTTTTATTTATTTTTATTTTTTTGTGTGTTAAGGTGTGTGCGCGCGTGTAGAAGTAACAACACACTTGACTCTACGTCGCCACTCGACGACCAACAAGACGCAACCACGATAAAAGTAAAACTGACCACCCGCCCGTCCTACCCTGCAAGGTTAGGACCTCCAAGACACATAATCAACGCTCAAGCCCATGTTCCCATCGATTTTAACCATTTAAGGTCTCAGGGCTGGCGACTGTTCTGAGGAACATGGAGGTGTCTACATCCCGCCCGACACAAGCAACCAACTGAATAAAATCAAGTACGACATAAATAAGAAGTACGATTGCGCCCCTTACGGAAGGCGCGCGACAAGGGCTCTGACAACGAACACCCAAGTTCAACATTATCTAAAAGAACAACCACCTTAATAAACTAACTTGGGGTAATTTATGGTACGTAATTCCAGGTTATTGCACTACTCATGTTATTAATCAATAATTAAAATTACAATAACACTGTCACGAAACATTAGCCATCTAACATTTATGTCACCATTCGGACCATGATTCTATAATTACAATACTTCTGAATTGCTACGATCCCAAAATTTCAATGACTTTACAAGATAAAAACATTTCAAATAACCATGATGATCTCCCAATTCGATGTCATCTATGATCATAGGTTCCAATAATAACACAGTAACATCATAATTCCAAGTAACATCATTTTTGAAATTAATCATTATAACACAATACTTAAAAATAACATCCTATTTATAAGTGACATCGTATTATAATTTAGTCATTTAAAAATAACAATGTGGCATCCCAGTTATATGCTGATCGTGTATATAGACGACCATAATTTAAAAGTCATATTTGAAGGAATCCGTTTAAAAGACAATAAATAAATAGCGATGTATTTTCTTTGACCAATTCTAAAGCAACTTATTGTCATATATACAACAACATCATGTCTATAAATAACATCAGGTTTAAATATCAATATGACATCATGATCAAAAGACATTTGATATCCCAAAAATATTTAAATCAATCGTATTCAAAATAACAAACTTTTGAAGGAACCCAAATTAACCAAAATTAAAATGCCAAAGTTTAAAGGTAGCCATATAAAGAGGACATTATATAATTTCACCTCATAAATATATATCAATGGTGACACTAACATGTACTAATTAAAAGCAATGATATTACCCTTAGAATGGAGTTAACATTACCTTGTCACCCATCAACCTTAACTTTTTCCTTAACTACTTCGTAATAACACGACTTCCCATCTACTATTCACACTAACAACATAATTCATTGAAGCCCTACCTATACATGTTGCACCGATGGTATTTTCTTACCAACCAACCACTATATTGCAATCATAAAATTGACGTGCACTCTAACTCAGAACTAACTATGATTCAATTGTTATTTAAATCAACTACTTAATTTAACAACTAAACTAAGGAACTAAACCCAACTAATAATTCAAGGGCCGAGTTGACTGGTGCACGACACAACTAGGAGAATCCGTAAGGAAGCAATACCCTTAACCCCAAATAGAAAGGGCTGGCACGAGAGGCTGAGGCGCATAGACCGCCACCTGGCAATTAACACTGGACTAACCACGCACAATCCAACAGTTACTACAGAATCCCGCCAAAATGAATAACGCTGTCCTTAAACAAGAAGCACAATAATTGCAGGGCATCAACAACAATAACCAATAAAAAAAAAGGGAACCACTGTCATAGAGTTAAAGGAGGCCGACAGTGAAATTAAAGGAGGCCTTGCAGCAAGGCGAAACTTCTGCAATCGGTGGTTGGGTCAACAGGTCAGCAGGCAATACTTCCACTGACCAGGGCGCTACTCAACTTTTAAAACAAAAGGGGAGGAAAGGTATATCATTACTATGCAACAGGAAAAACGCAAATGTAAATCGCCTGTATACGCAACCAGAATATCTTTAAACCGCAGTAGGAATATCATTCAGACACAACTGAAAAACGCAACTGTTCTATTGCCCATCTGAAAGGAACACACAGTCAAAACGCAGCCCAAATAAACGATAAAAACGCGCAGATCTGTACAACGCCTGCAGAGTGAGGTACGCACTCAGTCAAATAAAAAAAAACGATCGGACTCACACTCAACGCAAAGGGAATAAAACGCCCAGGTCGAATGGGGACGCCCAACAGTAATACACGCAGATCAATTAAGGCGCAGACTAGATAACACAAAAAAAACACGAATTGTAATGGAAGTCGGGCTGCATTCAACTATAATCCGATTTTGTATTCACCATTTGCACGCAGACCCCGACAAATAAACGAGATGAAAAGGGATTTCCGATTGCATTCAACTTGCAATTCGGTTGCATCAACCATTAACACCCAGACCCCCAACCATTAAAACGAAATGTAATGGAAGTCGGATTGGCTTTCAGTTGCAGTTGGATTGGTATTCCCCATTAAAACGTAGACCAAATCGCAGGGGTACTGATGCCAGTCTGAAGGAAAAACGCAGACCCAATAAGTAAAAAAAACAACGCGCCACTGACTACATTGCCCAGACAGAATGAATCGCATGAATCAACTCAAAAATAACGCGCATGTCTGCACGATGCCCACGAGAATTGGTGCGCACTCAGTCATTAAAGGATGTGACACACACAACAACCACAATGGGTTAAACGCCCAAGTCATTGAAACGAAATCCAAATCTAGACAGAGGTAAAAACAGTCCGGGTTTGCCAAAGAGAATTTACGCAGACACAGAAGCTAGACGAAAAGTATGGGTCTCGGATTGGCATTCCGGTTTGCAAAAATGCACAAGGTAAATAAAATAATTCAAACTTAAAAACTGCATAAAGGTCTCCAACACAAGAAATCCGTATTCAACTTTATGAACATTTATTAGTTTATGTAACTGGTTAATTTCGCAAAAATTCTTACAGCTATCAATCGATTAAGAGAAGACTCCCTACTTCCCTCCAAATTTTAATCCAACCTCTACAATTCGCTCAGGATGAGATCTGGAAGGCATACTACAGTTTTTATGTACAGCGAACAGTTTCCAATCGGATTTAACCTATCAGTTTTGAAACTACAAACAGTTTGTCTTGACTAAACATTTGATAAATATGGAGGCCATTTAAATTTGGATTTAATAAACACATCGTATTAGATATAAAATCAGTCAACAAAATAGAAGTCATTACAGTTCAGATTTAATAAATAAATTAAACGAGCGTACCAAATTCCTTGTGCCTGCCTTGTATGTTGTCCGCGCCTCGATCGAAGTCCCGCGCTCCTTGCCGCTCCCGCTCGCCGACCACAGAAATCTCATCGGTACCTCCCAACCAAACGCTAGGGGTACTCTGTTTCCCCCTTAGCCCCCCGAGCCGCAAAGGGGCCACACAAGAACCAAAGATAAGACTAGCTTCTCAACTCGCCTCCACGGCTGAGCTACCACTCCAACACAGCTGAGATAAACCCAACTCCTCACAAGAAATCCGTCAAGCCACAATTCGGCAACGTAACGTTACGGTAACTGTCCCTCTTACTTCTTTTCCCCTTCTTTTATAGAAAAATGAGACCCACCTACTTTCCTAAATTATTATTAAATTAATTTTTAATGACAAACCTCTAAACATTCTCCGCCGTCCAAGTATCCCTCATCCCCCATGTTTCTCCAATTTAAATTACTTTTAATTTAAATAAAACACTCATTTCCCTCACTTCCCCTAAAGTCGCTCCCAAAATCACTCCTAGGGTTCCTAGATCCCCTCTCATGCTTTTAATAACATTCCTAAAATGAAGTTTCTGATTTTTAGTAACTCCTAAATGCTGATTCCTTTTCGCTTTTTACCCTA
>JZKD02S1672897.1:650473-665842 GCA_000966675.3 Picea glauca
ATCCGGAGTCCAAGGGAGTTCCACCGATGCCTCTGCATCCTCAAGGTCCGAAACCCTGCACACTCAATGAAACTGAGTCAACAACACTTGTCTACATCAAAGTAGTAAAAACATCTTGTCATATAACTTAACGCATCATAATGAAGGAAAAAGTTTTATCATCATAAAAACCCAGATCACTTGCGAGCAAGTGTCCTCAAAGAATAAGTTTGGTAAGTGTGCCAGAGCAGGATGTTACATACTCCAAAACTCTTTCCTTACCATGGATTCAAGATTTTTTACGAACTCTTCTCTGGATGTCTTATAAAGATTTGAAATTACTTATTTGACCTGTTTATTCGATAGGAGCTTGACCCACGTCGCTTGATAAACAATAGCTCCACTAGTTGACTCGAATTGTTTAAAAAGCTCGCCAAAATCATTTGGCAGGTCACGCTCAACACTCTTCAAGTTCTTTGTTGTCAAAATCTTATGAATGAGAGGCATTCCAACTGAAGGCATTTGTTTATCAGTGCCCACTTTGGTAACCAACAATGCTACAAAACCGATGTTTCTACGTAAACACTTCAATTTCTTGAGAATCAGAGACTCAACCCAGTTCTGAACAGCGATGGAACTTCTATTGACAACTTCAAAGTTTCCTTCTGCGTTCCCTTTACTCCCTTTAATACTCATTTTGACCCGGTCACCTAAAAATAAAAATGGCACTACAGAAATCGGGAGTATTGATTTAGAGAGTAGTCAAAGTAAATAGGGGTATACCACATATTTCCTTTTTTACTACAACATATTTAAAAACATAAGTAACATCTGAACCTCAAAAGCAAGAAGCATCACTTTGAACAATTCTCTCATCCTGTAACAGGGTCGTGCAATCATGGCTACCCACCGAATCCAGAGAAAATAGAGCTTCTGTTTTCTGCAAAGGAATCTGAGGCATCCAGAGCTGATCATCGATGGCTTCGAAAAGAGACCCTCTCAAACAATCCTCCTCCTCCACTTACAACTTCTGCTACACAACAACTTCTTTTTCACTACTATTATCTGCAACAGAGTCTTGGAGATAGATACTGAGTCGGATAGAGGCGGTGAAGCGACAAATTTGCAACAAATCAACAAATCCCATGTAGTAGATAGAAGGGAACACGTGGCTGGTTATCAATGGTTATTGAGAGAGGACGAAGGGTTGAAGGAGAACCTCCCCTTAAAGAACGCCTTCGGCCTAATAAAAGACTAATTAATATATTTTAATAATTAATTAAATTTAAATTAAAAACTATGATAAAATTAATCAATTTGGGTTGTTATATACATCCACCCTTCAAGAAAATTCGTCCCAAAGTTAGAGTAAACATCATCAATTTAAAACACTTATACATACTAGTGTACATGTGCAAGGAATACATGTGTAGCTAGCACATACATGACTCGTACATGTACTAATAAAAAGAATTATCACACATAAAGTAATTCTTGTATGTGTCCAATTGAATCAACGAGACCATTCATTTCATAAAAGATAGTAAATTATTTAAAATGTTCACGAAATTCCTCAATTACAATAATTTAACACAAACAACATTCTTTTAGATAATTGTAGCTTAGTTAAGTAAATATAAACATACATATATACATATATTTTTTTTTCAAAAAGAGAAAATCCAGAAATTATTCTATAAGTTAAAATCCCCACACACTCTCAACTACTTCTATTCATCCTTTCTCCCTAACTTACTTCCATCTTTCATCCCTATCCTTCCTCTGCTAGATTATCTTGGAGCGTCAACTATATTGACCTAACTCCAAATATAACTCGTAAGCGGAAGTGTCAACTCTCTTGACCAAGCTTCCGCAGTAGGCAACTGACAGTCATCATCACACGTCTAGGGGAGCGTGAGATAACACTGTCGTCCCATGACTCTAGGTTTTAGAGGATACACGGTGGGAAATGCCTCCACCCCTCCTAATAGGATTGGGGTCCACATATTACCATGGAACATACAGTGGCACTATGTTGCTGGGAATTTTGTCATCGTATATTCAGTTTTAGGCAGTCTCGCCACCTTAAAAACCTGCACTGGTCCACATATCATAGCAATGCATTCAAACCAACATAATTTCACATACAAATATTCATACCATATTGTTTCTCGGTCGGTGTTCACAACATCAACATTTTATTATCATTATCCTTTAGATATTTCATAGCCCATTGACTTGCAGATTAGTCTATAACACAAACTCATACATATCTATTCATTATCATCATGTAAATGCATTTAACCATAATCTCAATTCGGTATCCATGTACCAACAACTTTAAATGTCAAAATTTTCAAGTTAGGAATAGATTGCATAATATCCATCATAATTCAAATAACGTTAAACATTCATAGAATTGACATTCACATGGGTTGACACGTCTTAAAAGTTCAAGTGCATCATTAATAATTTCACAGTGAATAGAAAATAAAGATGATTAAGCCTTAAGTAATTCTAGTTGTCTAAGTCAAAAGGTGGCATTACATACACCCAACCTTCGGGAAACATATTGCCAAGGTGGTCAAAAAAGTGAGGGATGATTTCGTCATAAAGTCTCTGCATCCTCCCAAGTAGAAGATCATGGGATATACTTGTCCCACTCGACCTTAACTTGGTCTACGAGATGATTCCTGAGCTGGCGGATCCTACGGTCCAATATGCATAATGGTTCGACCGTGAGGGTTTCCGCATCTGATACCCACAATTCCTTCCAATTCAGTTTATGTGATTCATTAGCAACATAATGACGTAGAACAAATACATGAAAAACATTATGAGTTTTATGCAAGTGGGGTGGAAGTATGAGACGATAGGCAACGGGTCCAATTCTCTCTTGGATTTTGAACGATCCTATAAATCGAGGCGACAAATTTGTCCCCTTCCCGAACCGAATGGTACTCTTATTAGGCCTGATACGAATGAAAACTTGATCTCCTACTTTATAACTTAGATCATTCCTATGTGCATCAACATAACTTTTCTGTCTATCTTGTGCTTCCTTTAGTCCCTGCCTAATCTGAATCACTTTTTCTTCCATCTCTTGAATCAATTCTAGCCCAACTATCACTCGGTCTTCTAACCTTTCCCAACTCAATGGTGTCCTGCATGGCCTTCCATACAGAGATTTGTAGGGTGGCATTCCAATGGAGCTATGAAAACTGTTATTGTAGGAAAACTCTACCAAAGGTAGGTACTTCTCCCAATGGGTTTGATTATCCATAACATACATCCTAAGAATGTCTTTCATAACTTGATTTACTCTCTCAGTTTGCCCATCTGTTTCAGGATGATAATTTGTGCTTAAGTTCAACCAAGTTCCCAACGTTGACTGCAAACTTGTCCAAAACATAGATGTGAATCGAGAGTCCTCATCTGAAATGATCTTCTTGGGTAACCCATGCAAACGAATGACCTCAGTTATAAACACACGTTCCACATCAGTGACATCAAAAGTGTCTCTAACTGAAATAAAATGGGCACTCTTGGTCAACTTATCAACTATCACAAGAATGGCATTATGTCTATGTGATGTGAGTGGAAATCTCACAACAAAATCCATAGAAATGACTTCCCATTTGGACATAAGAACATCATGCGGTTGTAGGAGACCTGTCAAGTGGTGGTGGTCAGCCTTCACTTGTTGACACTCTAGGCACTTGGCGACGAAATGGACTACATCACGCTTCATTCCTACCGAGAAGAAAATCTTCTTCATGTCTACGTACATTTTCTTCACATCCGGATGTGCAAAATAAATTTTTCTATGGGATTCCTTGAGTATGATGCTTCAAATATCCCCACCTTCAGGGATGTACATCCTTCCTTTATGTCTTAATAATATATCTGCTTCCAGGCTATATCCTTCATACTTTGGATCTAATTGCCTTCCACTCTTGAGGGTTGAAGTAACCTTTAAATAACAACTATCTCCAAGAATTTTTCCCAACACATGCTCCCTCAGATTAACTTTTAAGGGTACCAAGGAGAAGACACGTGGTCTCCTGCTCAAGGCATCCACAACTACATTCTCTTTTCCCTTGATGTACAAAATTTCAAAATCATACTCATTCATAAACTCACTCCATCGCCTCTGCCTGACATTGAGATCCCATTGAATGAAGAGATGCTTTAAGCTTTCATAGTCCATTTTGAGCTCAAAGTTTTGCCCCACTAGATAGTGCCTCCAAAGTTTCAGAGCTAGCATTACAACTGCCAAATCTAAATCATGAGTAGCTTAAATCTCCTCATGTTGCTTCAACTTCCTTGACGCATACACTATCATTCCTCCATCCTGCATTATCACAACCTCCAACCCTTGTTTTGAGGCATCTGTGCAAGCTGTGAAGTCTTTTTCCATATCCGTCACTCGTAGAATTGGTGCACTAGTTAGTAACCTCTTAAGCTTGATGAATGCAATATCACATTCTTCTGTCCATTCATACATGAACCCCTTGTGCTGCAAAGTGGTGATGGGTGTAACAACCAAATATTTCTAAACAACATTTACTTTCATAAGCAATTTATTTCAGTAACTGAGATAACAACTTCATAACATAACAACAATCTTTGTAACAACAACTTCAACAACTTAAATTTATCGATGAATAATGCTTTTATTGTAGAATGAAATAAATTCATAATTTAACAATTTACCTAGTTCTGTTGCTAATTTCTGTTGCCTTGCTGCCTTGCTGTTGCCTTCCTGCTACCTAATATCTGGATCAACACTGCCACAAACAAGAAAATAACTGCCCAAAACTACTGTCCTCCCTGCCAACTAGGAAAACTACCTAGCTCCAGGATATTTACGGATATCCTGGCCCCCGTGCCCAAAACCTCCAGCAACTCGGTGCCTCAACTGATCAAAATCCACAGTGCGAAACTCTCTGCTCACAACAAATCTCATAGTCCTCCCCAATCCATCCTCCGTCGCCCCCCTCGTGTACTCCTTCCTTCCTCCCTTATTCCTCCTTCACCGACTCATGCAGTTACTTCTCCAACCACCCCCCCGTCCTTCGTCCTTCGTCCTCCTTCAATGTTTTATCTTCTCGGGATTCATAGGCTATCCCTCTCTGCATACACAACCATTTTATAACATTTTTCATTGATCTCTTAAATTTATTTCTCAGGTCATTAAATGTGATCTGTAGTTAAATCATTACTTAGTTAACCACAATATTTTCTTTAATTAATTTTACTTTGTAATCTTTAAGCATTCATCCAATTAGGGTCGTTACAATGCATTTCTCTATTTTAGAGAACCCTTCCACAAATATCCGATAATAACCCACTAGCCCCATGAAGCTTCTTACCTCATGATCATTTTTCGGCACTGTCTATTCCATAATGGCCTTTACCTTTTCTAGGTCCACATAGATTCCTTCACCGGAAATGATATGACCTAAATAGTGAATTTCTTTTTAGAAGAAAGAACACTTCGAAAACTTGCCATACAATTTGTTCTATCTAAGGCATGACAACACCACTCGCAAGTGTTCCTCATGCTCTCTTTCATTCTTGGAATAGATGAGTATATCATCCAGGAAGACTTGTACAAAGCGGTATAAGTACTTTCAGAATACACCATTCATGAGGCTCATGAATATTGTTGGCGCATTGGTCAAACCAAAAGGTACTACAACGAACTCGTAATGCCCAAACCGAGTTTGAAATGAAGTTTTAGGAATATATCCTTCTTTAATTCTTAACTGGTCATACCTTGATCGTAGATCAATTTTTGAGAAAATTGCTGCCCCTTTCATCTTATCAAAGAGATCATCTATCTGTGGCATTGGGTACCTATTTTTCACTATAGCACGGTTCAAGTCTTAGTAATCTATACACAGTCATAAGGAACCATCCTTCTTCTCGACAAAATTTTCTAGTGCACCCCAAGGTGAGACAGTAGGCCTTATTAGCCCAAATTCAAGTAGTTCCTTCAACTGCATCCCCAAATCACAAAGTTCCTGCGCCGTCATCTTATACGGTGTCTTGGAAATTGGCTCTGCACTGGGTTTTAGCTCAATGGTAAAATCAAGCTCCCTCTCAGTAGGTAAACTTGACAACTCTTTCGGAAAAACATCCTTAAACTTCGAACATACTGGATATTGATCCAAGGAGGGTCATTTCCCTTCATTGAATGATTCCACTACATACAATTGACAACCTTGCCTCATGCAATGTTTAACCTTCATGGTCAAGATAAATCATAGAGACACCTTATTCCATACACCGTGGATCTCTACTGACCTTCCTTCATTGTCAACACAAAGCACCCTTTTTGTGAAACAATCTACCATAGCTCGATGGGCTTCTAACCAGTCCATTCCAATGATTAGGACATACGTCCCTAGAGCAGTGACGTACACCTTCAACCTTGTAGTACACATTCTCAGGTCTACTAGACAATTATCGATGCTAGGTCCTACCACTTTTTTTCTTTTCCCGAAGCCATCTCGACTTGTTTCAAGTCATTGTGCTCGTAGGCTGCCAACCCACACTTTTCTAATGCACAAGGTGAAATGAAACTATTTGTAGCACCAAAATCAAATAAAATTTTAACATTGACATGATTTAGCATACCTGACAACTCCACGACAGTGGATTGATGCTCTGCCTGGCGGTTATCAACCATTGCATAAATATGTTGGCTACTACTCGCTCTTCCCATCATAGCCTTTCCTTCTCTATGCACAAATCCTGTTTGCGACTCTAGAAAATCATGCTGGTAATGAGGTCCTCTGCACCCCCAACAAGTAACCTGGGGTGGAACCTGGTAGGTGGGCTGGTGTGGGCGGTGGAGTTTGGTGGAGCGCAGTGAGAGACTATGATCAACGAGTCATAAGCCGTAAATTTAGCATAGGCCCTCGTGGTCTCCTCCCTAGAGCTTACTCTTGTGGTCGTGGGTTCGAGCAACCGGGGATGGAGTTTGCAACCAAAATGATAACTCTAGTTCGTAGTGCAATGTGGTTTCCCCTTGTGGGCTCCCTTCGTGAACTCTCCACCTCTTGGCTCGTGGTTTGGCATTAGGAGGTGTTGGTGCGTAGTGTATGGTTTCTTTCCCCTTGTGGGATCATTTCTTAATGTAATTAGTCTCTTTTAATTAGTCATAAACCCCATCCAAATCTCGTTGATTAACCATGTATTAACATTAACAAATTACAGTGCCAATCTAACCCTTACATTAATCAACTTTACTCTGATTAATCAACATATTTATTCAATTTTTATTTATTTATTTATTATTATTATTATTTAATAATTTAATTGCATAAAACTAAATACAAAATACAATTACAATAATAGCAAATCAAATAATAATTTAATTTCTAAAATTAAAATAAATAAAATTGTAATCTCTTTTATTAAATAAATAAATACATTTTATAATTCATATTACAAACAATTAATCAATTATAATCAACTGTGGAAACCTTCATACTCAAAGAATTAATTAGTTAACTGATATAATTTATATATATCAACTTAATATATTAAATATTATACAAAATTAAAATACAATAATAATAAACCTAATATTATATCACATTAATTCTATAATGCATAACATTTGTGGAGTAATATCAGCTATATATTTTCATGAGACAACAATACTCCAAAAGAAAAGAATTAGGATAGAACAAGGTCTGTCATTAGATAGCTCAAAACTAGAGGAAACTTAACAGTAAAGTTTCATGTAATGCATCCATTTCCTTCCTGACAAGCCTTCAACATAATCAATTATGATTAGAAACAGGGAGAAAGGACGTTGCTAGAGTTTCCAGACTCCTAGTATCTTGCGACTCCTCCGACACAAAGCTCTCAAAGGTTTTTATAACCATACGAGAATTCCATGATTGTTCTAAACCCTCTATTAGTAACATTTCCCAAACCCTCTATCAGTGGCGTTTATCAGTGGAGTTTTATCATATTTAGCGTGCACAACAAGTCTTCATAAGATTAGCTTGCATGACAAGTCTTCAAAAGCTTACCTCCCTAGAAAATCATGTTATTTATGATTGCCCCTCTGGAAACAACCTCAATCTTGATCAATGTATGAGATGAATCTGTTAAAAGATAAGGGCACGAGGGAGTCGGTCCCGGTCTTTCAAGGAAGAACTACAGTGATTGCTACAATGGAACTGATTTTGGGAAAGCATGGTAGTAGAAGCAACACATTTTTCTCACTGAATAGGTTGTGGGATTTCAGACTCATATACCTTAACATAATTATCTCTATGATTCAACAATGGGTTTTTCGTATGATCGAATACAACATAATCATTTCAATGACTCGAACACTAGACGTAGATTCCTAGGAATGCCACAGAGTTGAATCCTATGTTAAGGAGTTCGTGTCTTATATACACACATGAAGATTTCCGATCAAGCCTCTCACAGATTCTTCATTGATATTCACTGATATTTTCATGCTTTATGGATGCCTTCCCAAGTTAAAACAATAATCAACATCATTTTCATTTAAAACATGTCTTCCCATGTTAAAACAAGAATTCTGCCTCACCAGACAGCTTCCAGTATTAAGAAATAATTCCTAATTAATCATTCAGAATAACATAATTGAATTCTTTGAGGTAGATACCAACATCTATAAATAAACAATTCCTCTCGTGCTTCTTCCAATAGTTAAGTCATCAAAGTATTTTTTTTCCAAGGGATTTTGCGGCTGGGAGAATCCGACCAAAAAGAAAATTGCATGAAGGAAGATGCTATCAACATTAACAATGAAATTCCAGTCCTATATCGATGTAATCACCCTGTTACTATGATTTTTCTTATCATGTGGGAAACTTGTAACAAAACAAGTTGATGGGTCTCTCAATTTCTTAGTAGTTGGATACTGGGGAGGAAAAGGGCTCTACAACCAGTCCCAAGTGGCATATCGAGAACGATTTTAAAACCTTCATTTTTATATGATATTTGGCTTCACTTACCTGTGATTTATTCCATATATGCATTACATTGAGTTCATTGTATACATGGGTAATATATGGGAGGATAGCAGAGGATCTAAATATAGATTTCATCATCTCCACTGGTGACAACTTCTGCGAGGACGAGATAACAGGTGTAGCAGAGCTTTTTACAATCATTTTCTCAAATCCACAGCATAAAGAGTCCACAAAAGACTTGGTTTTTTGCCATGAAATCAGATACATGTGCAGTTTTAGGAAACCATGAATATAGAGGGGACGTTTTGGCTCAGCTAGATTCGGTTTTTGCAGTGGCTATAAGTTGAATCGACTCAGGTTGATGAGAGAAATCAAGGTTCTAGTTGTTCATCACAGTGGACATATTTTTTTGAAGTTAGTGGGGATGTGAATAACAAAGGGACAACAACCAAGGTTGTAGCCACTCTTGGTGGTTCTCAAGTGGTTGTGGATGCCTCAAGGTTGGAGCAAACCATTTTGATGAGACATATGATGTAGAAAAAAAAAGTTTTTTTTTTTTTTAAATTGGTTTTATTCATCAATTAACATTGGTGCTCTTGTTGCCAATAGTGTTCTTATTTGGATCCAAGAGAATGTTGGTTGGGAGTGGGGTTTTGGAATTACTACTGTTACCATGGGAATAATCGTATATTTAGGTATTGTTTTATACTGACATCAAAAGATAGGGGGAAATCCCTTGACCCGGATAGCCTGGGTGGTAGTTGCATCATTTTGAAAATGGAGCATCCATGTTTCAAATGATAAGTATTTACTTAATGAAATTCAAGATAAGAAGTCTGGAATTGAATGAAATTGATAATTTGGGCACACAGATGAATGCCTGTAAGATTACTATATAACTTTATGATTTTTTGTTTTGTTTTTTTTTTACGTTTGTTTTTGATGAATTGCCTTGTAACAACCCAAATTGGACCCAAATTGAATTGCATATGAAGAGGTTGCAGACCATGTTGGCACAAAGACAAAATCCTAGTGTTGTGGGTGGTCAAGCCGAGGTTTCATTTTTGAAACCGAACTCTAATATCATTTATAGAGCCTGATTATTTTTAAGACTCAAAATAATTAAAAGTTTTCTAAAATCTCCTACTTTAATGACTAAAATTTAGTTTAGAATTTATTTCATGATTTTATTATACTTGGAATAAACTAGGAATAAACAGTAACAACATAATAATATCAACAACAACACCATATTAATGATAAAAACAACATAATACATACCTCCACCTGTAGGTTGGTTTATCTAGTCCCTTTTCTGTCTGATCATGTTCTTGCCCAGGATGAATATTAACCTCCTAGCCAACTAGGAACAACCTCTCTGGCTCCCTAGCTCCAGGAATCCTTGCGGTTTCCTGGCACCCCAGCCCAAAATTCCCAACAACAGCAGTGCCTTGTGAGAGTTCCCCAAAACAATTCTTCTAATTTCCTCCTCCTCCTCCATATTTCAGAAATCCTAAAAACAAAAATGAGATCTTCTTCCAAGTCCTCCCCTTCTTCCTTATCCTCCTCTCTCAAATCCCCCTCATTAATTCCCAACAACCTTATCCCCCCATTAATTCCCCAACAACCTTATCCCCCCATTAATTACTTCACCCACCTTTTAATAATAAAATAATAAAAGACTCATTAATATATTTTAATAATTAATTAAATTTAAATTAAAAACTATGATAAAATTAATCAAATTAGGCTGTTAGAGTTGGTATATGTTTAATGTGACCCCAACAAGCTATGCCATCATGTAATAGTCCCATAAGATAAAGTGTGGCATGCCTTATCTTGCTAGGATCAGTTGCTTCTAGACATGGAAACAACCCTTTGATGCTTGCATATGATTGCAATAACGTCATGGAGTTCTCTAGAGATCCTCCAAAGGTCATTGACCTACTTGCACCAATCTCTCACACACCTTCAAGGAGGAAAAATTCTTGTAGAAGATTGTAGGTAGCAATTGGAATGGTGTGTCCTTGGTTTTTGGTATCAACCCATTGTCCTCTTTGATAGTGATGCAAACCTCTTATGTTGTTATATGTTCTTAGAAAACTTATCCTCCTTGAATGGGAGATGAAGGAAACTCTTTATCTATGTTAGGATTCATTTTACACACCCTTCTCTTGGTTATGCAACTTCTATGATGAATATTTGGATAAAGTTGCCAACACATTGCCTCCCAATATCCACTCAACTTGCAATGGTGGAAAAAAGTCTTGTTGATTCTTGATGTACTACCTAACATAATCCTCCTCTCCATGTGCCTCTAAGTACACTGTTGGATTAGAGAAGTATTTTTTCCATTCCTCCTCTAAAAGAAATCTGGCTTATGGCACATGTCATGCTTCTCCCAACAAGATTTTGCCTCATGGAATTTATTCCCACAAAAAAAGAGGCCTCTAAGTACCAACAACTCACACTGCTATGGCCTCTCTTCTTGCAGCAATGAAAAATGAGGGATGTCTTGTTTGATGAAGACCTCTTGGTCTTCTTCTTCTTCTTTCCTTAGCTAATGAGCAGGCCAACTATGACATATATTTATCCTTCAAAAAAGTGGTCTTTATGGTCATGGGATTTCACATTCTACCATCAAATCCTAAGTCTTTACACGTGACCCATAGTGTAGCTAAAATGGGGCTAAATATGCCGCGTCTTTTCTTTCCTAGCCCTTGTCCATCATATCCCATATCCATTAGGAGATTGGAACCAATGCCTCTAGTATGCTTTTAAAATCCACCAATTTTTTCTTGAGAAATGTTTATGAAAGTTGAACTTATTAGAGTGGTCTCGGTCATGGGTTTGGCCTTGATAGTGACAACGGATGGTGACTCTGCTTCCTAGTGCTCTTTGATAGTTGCTTGTAGCCTTGCCAAGGCCTCATTCTCTTCCAATTCCTGTTGCATTTGTGTCATCATTTGAGTGAGCCTATATTCATGCCAACTATCCACCCGAGTGACCTTTTCTCCCAGGTGTACAATATACATTATGTGCTTGTTCCACTCTTCCATGGCAATGGTGAGGGAGTATCGACATTCTTCAGACTTCTTCTTTACCAGTGGAAATAGTTTAGCATAGGTCTCATGGAGCTTTTCCATCTCTACCATCCTCTTATTGAACATTTAGACCTACACCTTTAGTTGCTTGTTATCTTCTCAAAGTTGAGCATGGCTGGCCCTTAAGTCTACCAACTTTTCTTTTCTTTCTTTACCCATGTTGAGGTTTGCAATGTTCTCTTCAAAGTTTTGGTAATTTTGTCACAGTCAAGGATGAAACTACATTGGTACTTTATGATCCATAAACAAGGGACTTATAGCCCACTTTATTCACCAACATGGATTCTTTGCGGAAGTTAAAAATATGTTATCTATCTCAATCTTGTACAAGGTGTTTTTCCTTCAAGAAGGCTACTAGACATCTATCCTCCACCCTGTATAAGGATCTTTGTTCTTCTCTGATATTTTGACTTACCTGCACACAATACATCCAACTAACTAGAAATGGTAAATAATAAGTGAGATTATTGATGAGTCAAAAACCACTATGTCAAGTCTCTAACTCTACATAGCTTTATGTCCCATATGCTCATCAGATCTTCTTCAAAATATTTATGGAATTATTGTGTGGACTCCAAAGATGCTTACAACCCCTTTTTCCTTTGCCTCTAAATTGTCATTGCTTGGAGCTACATACATTGATTAGTATGGATATGATGTTTTGCTAAGAAGCATGCTCCAACTATGGTTTCTTTATGAACCCAAAGTGAACTCTTCTCTAGAACAAGAACTCTGCTCCAAATGGTGAGGTTTCTCTTCTTGTTGTTCTCAAATGCTAAGACGCATGACGACCAACTAACTAGAATATTTTAGTCCTTCAATACCATTGGAGGCATTCATATGAGTCTCTTCAATTTTTTAGATTTGGTTTCTAACTCTGAATCAAGATGGTGAGATTTCCATGTGCTTGCAAGTTGTGATGCCTTAAGTGGGCTTCTCAAACCAAATGAAAATCCACTTATGGAACATCCACCAACTTGTTCACCATATCTGTATGCTCCATACTATTGTTCACTATCAAGCAAAAGAGGGTAAATTAATTTAACAACAAATTTTTGCTTGCCGATGGAAATCATCAAACACAACAAATGTCAATTTGGTGGATATGGATTCAGATTTAAATTAATTTAACAACAAATTCTTTCTTGCCGATGACAATCATCAAACACAACATATGTCAATTCAGTGGATATGGATTCAACTTTCCTGAGCATTGATGCAATTTTTTATTTATTTAAAAGCAAAGTAGCAAATTATCGTAGCATATAAATTCAAACTGAGAGTAACATTGTAGGCACCAACAAGTTATTAAGCTATATTAATTCAATTCCATGGAGATTCAAAGCTAAGTTTGATATGTAGCAATTACAATTAATTGGCATTCCTACACGTTGGAGCAAAGAGAAATGAATACAATGTCTCATAGCAATCAATGGCCAACTAAGAATGATCTAGGAAACAAGTCCATTAGGATTTCCTTGATGCCAAACAACCTCTTACCACTACTTACAACCCATATGGCCTTTATTTTACAAGCAAATGAAAACTCAACATGTGGATAGCAGTTTACACAATGGAGTAAGAAATTGAACTAGAGAGAAGTTAAATCGACCAACTAAAAATTATATCGACCATACTAGTATGTAGTCAACAAAGGGAAGTGGAATTAAACCTAGCTAAGTATTGAATCACTCAAAAAGTGGATTAAGTCGCCCAGGGAAGTGGGAATCAACCCAACTATGAGAAATTTGAGCTAGGGAGTGCGTATGCATGTGGAGGATTGAAGACACTATGAATAAACAAATTTCAACTCGGGGAGTAAAGTGGTAACTTTCAAGAAAGAGAAAAACACTAACGACTATGAGAAAAACAATTTAATAACTCCCATTATACTTACAACAACTTCAAAATCATAGTCATTGATCTCCTAACTAACAAGAAATTGACAGATATAAATCCATAGCTATTGCATTCATTGAGGATGTATGAGTAACATACTTTTTGAATGAAAACTCAAAGACAACCCTCTTCGAACCATTAAAGAAATTACAAGCTATAATTTAATTGTAAGGAAAATACTCATACACATAATCAACCCATCAAATAACGAGGCAACAAGTTATATGAAGCAAAGGAGTATTAAACACATCCGAGTTTCTCACAAAAATACACACAACATCAATCACCATGAACTCATAAATTTTATCTTGTAAACCCAAATGGGTAAACTAGCTTTGAATGGGGGCTCAATATTTCATTTGGACAATCTCTAGTACAAGCAACTCTTGACTCTCTACATCTCTTCCTCTCTTGCCCCAAAAGGTACTTGAGCAACTCTTGGCTCTCTACATCTATTACTCTCTTGGCCAAAAATATACATTGAGAGTAAAATTCATGAGACAAAGGGATCAGGGGAAGTCCAACAACAACGACCCCTTACTTTCCATTCCTGAACATTCTCTCATATTCATTTTTCTTATTTCATTTAATTCTCTATTTTCCTTTCTCTTTTTTATTTTCTTTCTCTCACAATTATTGAATATTATACCCATTTATTAATTCAAATCCATTAAAAAAATGATAAATTGTTTTGGTAATAGCAAAAAGTCCAAAATCCTTTACTTCAAACATACATTTTTAATTAAGTGTCATATTTTAAAGAGTAAACATGCATCTATTCTATTCTATAAGCTCTTTTATTTGTATGCTTTTATTTACCATACAAATAAAGTTCAATTTAAAAAGTAAACATGCCTCTATGAGCTTTGCTTTGCTTTTCTATTGACACATTAAAAAAATTAAATTTATAAATACTAACAATCATGTTACATGCCTATGAAACTAGGCAAAAAGGAAATCTTTAAATCCTATAAAAAGGAGTGCATTAATCACAATTTATAGTTTTTAAATTAAAAAGTTGAAAAGAGAAAAGGATTATATTTTTTAAATACAAAATATCATCTAAAATTCAAATACATTGTTTTAAATTAATCATATTCATTGAAGTATTGTTTTCCAATATCTAATAATATCTAATAATATCTAATAGTGAAAATTTAACATATTACATGTAATATGTTATAACATATTACATGTAATATGTTATATCATATTACATGTTAAGAACCAAATATCAATATAGCATAGAAAAATCTCAGAAAAAGTACTCAACACCTTGAAAAAGAGATAATTTCAAATAATAAGCCTCTTCGAGGGGGCAACCTCCTTTTTACCCCACTTAAATGTTCAAGTACAAGATGATTCAAAATGAAAATGTCTCCTTGGTATATATAGGAGACTAGGAGGTATAA
>JZKD02S1672897.1:665852-677910 GCA_000966675.3 Picea glauca
AGACTAGGAGGTATAATTACAACTAATGGCCTAAAGACGACATAAATAAAATAACATTACTAATATAATATGCCCCAATTAAGGGGTAATGAGCCAATATTAGGGCTTAACATTACATGTAATATGTTATAACATATTATAAATTTCAACTATGTAAACCACTATATTAAAACAATCAATTTTTTGATGTAAATGTATTTTTAAGACATTTTCAAATTAAAAAATAAGTAATGTTTTTGAAGATTCACTGTTTTTTTTTTTCCATAGCAATATCTGTGACTGGATAACTAGATTCATTTTAGTCATCACTGATCCTTGATCTTGTAAGAACAACATTTTCATCTCCAATGTTTGCAATCACAACCTCTATATACACAATTAATTGTGATAAAATTACATATAGAAAAAAAAAACAATTGGACAAAAGGTCCATGAAATAGTTTCATTAATTTTTTTTTTCAACCTAAAGCCATACTAAAATACATCCAAAGGAAATAATAAGTATTTTTCAACTGGGACAAGCACTTTAACAATGCCTCCATCCTATACAAATCTTAGAGCAAGATGGGAAATATTAGATTAAATTTTTGAACTAAAGCTTCTGAAAAATATTAATCTAACATTCTAAACTAAAGATTGAAAGACTTTTAAATCACTAAATCTTCTGAAAAATATTAATCTAACCTTCTACTAAATATTGAAACACTTTTAAATCAAATAGACACATCAGATTTAAATTGAAGCAATTTTATCAATATTTTAGCATTTTAACCAAAAACAACATCTAATACCAAGAAGAATTGAGAGGGACATTCTTATGTGAATCTTGTATCCGGTGACAAAAAAACAGTTCAGTTACCATGCTGCCAACTTCCTACACAAGCACCATCAATTAGTAAGCACAAAACATAGCCTTTGCAACAACACTAAGCTTAAGCTGTCTAATTTTGCAAACAAATTTTTCAAATGATATTGATAATTCTTGTAATAACAATGAAAACCTCCTCACTAGAATTTATGCCAAGAATCTTACAAAATAAAGTTGAATAAACTCCTGCAATCATCAATCAACTGGCCGAAGAAGAATGACACCCTTCATTATATAATCACTACTCTTGCCATAGAAAGAAATGTGAATGAAGGGAATTGGCATGCTACTACCCACTCACTCATATAATCACTACTCTTCCATAGAAAGAAATGTGAATGAAGGGAATTGGCATGCTACTACCCACTCACTCATAGAAAGCATGAATTTGATAATGATAATTCATGCATTAACAATGAAAACCTCCTCACAAGCATTTAAGTATAAAAAACAACACTTATGAAAGAATGCCATTCAAAGTTTTCAATTTGTTCTATTTTTCTTCCTTCCAAGTGCACTTAGTGTGCCTTGATCTTCCTTCTTTTTTAGTTTTTATTCTTTTCTTCTAGATCAAAATGAGTTTGTACTTTAATGACATGGCCCTGCATGATTACTTTGATCTTTCCTACTGACATTTTTCTTTCCGTTCATTACAAGAATAGCTATTTGGAACAAATTTGGTGCAAAAAGATCACGTACTCTCAGTCTTCAAGTTTGTGGGATGCAAAAGAAAGAATCAAAGAATATTGGTTCACAATCAACCACCTAACAATCAACCACTTCTGTTAGTCTTTTTATTTGACATTTAACATAGATTAACTTCCTCCCGTTCCTCCCAATTTTTGAGTCTTTTTGCAACAACTCTAAATTTGAACTGTGAAATTCTGCAACAACATCTCAACAAAATCAATAACTTCATCAATAACAAGAAAATATCCTCACAAGTATTTACAACAATAAGCTCAAGAGATAAATGCATGCAATCACTAATCAACTAGCAAAAGAAAAAATATATCCTTCCTTATATAAGAATATATAATGCAAATATAGGGAATTTCCATACTATTACCACTCATTCACTCACTCCTAGGAAGCATGTACATGAATGAGTGAAAGAATGAGATTTAAAGCTTTCAATTTAGTACAATAGAAAGTGTTTTACTTCATTTTCTTGGTTTTATGCCTTGAACATATCCATATATGGGATTTGAATACAACCTCTATCCAAAAAACTAATTCACCTTACTCATTAGTAAATTAGATCTATTATTTTCCACACAATAAAAGACTAATTTACAAATATTATTATTTGTAAATAATAGTAAAAATATTAAATTAGAAACCATGTTACATGGTTATAAAACTACCGATCAAAATCCACAATTTCCATGAAGAGGAATGCACCGATCCTAATTCAATGTCTCCTATATAGGAAACGCGCATGACAATCTTTAGTTAATTGCAACATTCCTTGAAACATAATGACTAAAGGCGTTACAAAATTAATGAAGAGGAATGCACCAATCCTAATTCAATGTCTCCTATATAGGAGATGAGCATGACAATCTTTAGTTAATTGCAACATTCCTTGAAACATAATGACTAAAGGCGTTACAAAATTAATGAAGAGGAATGCACCAATCCTAAGAATGTCTCCTATATAGGAGACAAGCATGGAAATATTTAGTTAATTGCAACATTCCTTGAAACATAATGATTAAAGGCGTTACCGAATTAACAAAAAGCTAGCATGAAGAATTAACAAATCAATTAAGTTATTGTTTTCAAACTCAAGTGATATTATTAGCATACTCAACAGAAAGGAATTGCATCAGAATAATCAATTATCAATCAAGATTCGCATTTTGAAATGTAAAAATAAATAATGTCTTACCTTTTGAATCCTTGCATGCTATTGAGTATAGCTTGCTTTATGTTCTCTAGTCACAACCGAAGATTTCAAAGGACAATTAAAATTTTCTATCATCTTCGCATAATTGTCAATGTTTGACATTTCTCCAGTCACATTATCACTCATATTTATTCCCCTCAAAGAGAATAGATATGAGTGATAACATGGGAAGAAAGGTCGATGGGCGGGCTTGACAAACACGAAAATATTCATTCCCCGAAAACGTGAAGCTGAGGAATACATAGAGTGAAGACGGGGGAATACATAGAGTGATCCACCTTGGATGGGTCTCCTCTCCTGTGGGAGTAAGATTTCCGGTCTTTAAGAGAAGAGGACCGATCAACTATGGTGTATCATGCTTATTTTTCTTCCAAAGGATAATCTTTGCATCTCCAATGTTGATAATTAAAATCTGCATCACTACACAACTTTGTAAACTCACACATAGGTATACATACAAAAGTAATGTCATAAGCATGTATTTAACATTTTTTATCCACAGTATACCATTATGAATTCACATCATTAATAACAATATCCAAATTTAATGTTTATGAATTCACATCATTAATTAGATCCAAATTTAATGTTAAAAAAGATGACAAAAAAAAACCAGAAGGACAAATGTTTAAAATATACTTTCCCTTAATTAACATAAAACAAACATAATATGCATCCAAAGTATACAAGAAGATAATATGACAATATACTTTCCCTTAATTAACATAAAACAAACATAATATGCATCCAAAGTATACAAGAAGATAATATTACCATATCTAGGGAAACCCTTTCACACTGATTCCATACACAAAATGATAAGTACATTCATTAAGCACAAAGTTTTAAAATATAAAACAAACATAATAACATAATATGCATCCAAAGTATACAAGAATATAATGTTACCATATCTAGGCAAACCCTTTCACACTGATTACATACACTAGGCAAACCCTTTCACACTAATTACATACACAAGATGATAAGTACATTCCTTAAAAATTTTGGGAACCCTCCTAAATAATAAAGTTTAAAGTTTTTGGAACCCTCTTAAATAATAGATTTTTAAAATAAGCATATTCATACCTTAACCAAAGCAACATTATCTAACACAAATAGTAAAATTAATAAAGTTAAAGAACGGTTGCTTCCATCACTCATTGGGAACCCTCTTAAATAATAGCTTTTTAAAATAAGCATCATTCATACCTTAACCAAAGCCACATTATCACCCATAATAAAATTAATAAAGTTAGAAAATGGTTGCTCCATCTTGCCATCCTTTGCATCAACATTCAAATACCATCCACTAATAAATGTGAAACGTATCTACAATTCCAATTCTTCTATTAGTGAAACGTATCTACAATTCAAATTCTTCTCTTTCATTATACTTTTCTATTTGTTTAAGTTCATAATATATTTATCTACAATTCAAATGCTATAATATATTCAATGTTTATATCTACAACTCAAATACTGCTCTTTTATCATATTTTCTAATTACTTTATATAATTTATTTGAGTTCATATATATTTAATATATAAATACTTAGTCTTTGTTAAGGAAGATGGCATCTCAAAGGAGTGTTTCAAGAAAAACACCTTTATGAAACAGAAAGGGCAACAAAACAACTTTGTTTTCGGTGCGAGCTTCCCATTTGTGAATGGAAAACCCTTTTCTAGAATTGCCAACGTTTCACAAGTTTCTAGCTTACAAGAAAACACTATTAGAAAAGGGGAAAAAAACAAATATTCAATTTAAAGGAATAGAGAAAAACATTTGTTTAAGCAAAAGAAGCAAAGAGATATCTTTCCTTCGTCCATTATCTAGGTTGAGATCCAATTTACCAAGTCGATTCATCGACAGCGGTAAAATTAGGAGTAAAGCCAAAGGAAGCTAGAGAGGCCTTTCACGAGTTGCACTTAGAGTAGCGGATCTAGTCACAAAACCAATTCCAATATCCAATTTAAAGGATTGGAGAAAAACACTAATAACACACTTTCCTTTCTATTCAATAAGTATAGGTTAGAGTTGATGTTATATGTATATAACAAAAAAAAAAATAAAAAAATTTCAATGATTGAACAAAATGATAGACATGGATAAAAAAAAGTGAAGATGAAGTGCTAATAAATTCATGTGAAAGAGGTATTTTGTACAAATTAAGGCCCATGGTTAACTTGGGCATTATGATAGATATGGATTTGAAACCTCATTAGAGAATAATATTTTCTTTCATTTTGAAGAGGTTTGTTGCCAACCAATGTTGTACTTTGCCACATTATAACATCCTGCTCTTACGCGCACTAAGAAAACCTATTCTTTGAGGACACTTGCTTGCAAGTGATCCAGATTATTATACCATTGGCTGTTGATTATGATTATGAGGCATTATGGATGTGATTATATGTTATTTTGTTGTATTGACTTAGACAGGTGCTATTGACTCGGTTCTCCCGAGTGTGCAGGATTTTGGACCTCGAGGATGCAGAGGCATCAATGAAACCCTTGGATTCCGGATCGAGTCAGGGAGTGGACTATTGGGTTTTATTGTTGTATATATGACATATGTGCATATGATTATATTTTATGATTATGGATCTCATTCTGACATTAATCGTTGATGATTCAGGCTGATGATAGCTTGCCGACCAAACTCACATATGGAGTAGAGGGGTCACACACGACTACCAGAGACGTCGAGGGAGAGGGGTGGACAACTGCCCTACCACAACCTACTAACACTCCTGTTGTGGCTCGAACTGTAGGTTAACACCTACCTAGTTCGAGAAGACCCACGATGCCGTGAGGGTAGACTACGACACTCGCTCACAATGATTCTAAGGGGCACGCAATAAGGAAATGGCCTTATTCCTTAGAGGCCCTTAGTCTCCCACAAGATCACCTGGCGGAGTATTGACTCCAGGGGTTTTGATGTCTACCAAGTCAGTCAAGAGGCAAGTGGCACCCTTGGAGCTCGTAGTGCGTCTTGAAGAGCACGTCATGGAAGAAAAACAGAAATAGGTGAGTGGCACCCTTGGAGCACGTAGTGCGTCCTGAAGGGCACATCACACAAGGGAAACATAATGAGGCAAGTGGCACCCTTGGAGCACCTAGTGCGTCCTGAAGGGCACATCGTGTTGTTAAATAATTAATGAATAAACCTATATGGCCTTAGAACGAATAATGTGATGAGAAAGATTTTAAACAATTTCCCTAATAAAATGTCGCCCAGCCTAGGAAAATAACGTCTAGGTCTAAGTGATACTTGTGATAATATATATATATATATAATAATGTTAATCATCATTCATCATGTGACGAGAAGGGGGTAAGCAATTAAATTGATTTATAAAAATCTTTTGGGGGGATAAAATTTAAAAAGGGGAAATAATTGTTTTGTTATATTATGCTAATTAAAAATTTATTAAATAAAAAGGAAAAGGGGAAAAATGTAATTTTATGCACATGCCAATTTGAGTTTTAAATGAAAGGGGAAAGAGGGAAATTTAAAATATTTAGGAAACTAGGAAAAAGCGCGAAACATAAAAAGAAAAGGGAAACATAAGAAAAAAAGAAGAAGAAATGACTAACTTAGTATAGTATCTAGCATTTAAGAACTTTCAAAATTGAACTCAACTAGTGAATTAGTAAGGGGGTAAGTCATTAAATTGTGTAAGGGAATATGGGGACACCTAGGAGCGATTCTAGGAATGCTTTTAGGTGGGTGAGGGAAATAGGCGTAATCAAGTAATTAATGAAATTAATTTATGGTGCAATAAAGGGGATGGGTGACACATGTACGGGAAGGATTTTTATGAATTAAATTATTGAACAATAAATTAAATGGGATTTTGGGAAAGTAAATGACTTAGAAACTCTATATAAAGGAGGGAGGAGGAGGATGATAGATCTCTTCTGCTACGATAACGTTACGTTGCAAAATTTTAGACTTGACTGACTTAGCTTGTGGGAGTTGGGATACCCAGCTCGGTGAGGAGTGGTAGCTCAGCCTTGTGAGGCGAGCTGGGAGCTAGTTGATCTCTGGTTCAGTGTGCGTGGCCCCTTTGTGGCTCAGCGGGATAAGGGGGAAGAAGAGTACCCCTAGCGTTGGCTAGGAGGTACTGGTGAAGTCTCATCGGTCGGCAAGCGAGAGCGACATGGATCACGCGGGACAACGAATCAAAGCAGACGACTTGGGCTACGGTACACTTACTTGATTCTGCATGGTAGATTCTTATTATACCTCATGATTTCAATTCTGTATTTTTAATTGGGTAAAGAAAATGTTTGACTTAGCATTTTAAATGATAAATTAATTCCCCATAGCCTTAAGCTCGTTGTTGATTGATTCCCTTGGCCTTCGATCCCTACATGTTGTGACCACCCTATGGTTTTATTGATTTTTTGAGGATATTTCTCTTCTTACTTCACCCTCGTCCCTAGCTCATCAATCCTCGCTTGAGTAGTCAGCCAGGAGCCGGATTGACAGTCGTCACTTCGGTGTTAATAGACCTATATATCCTAATGCCCCTTTTCTGGGCGTGGATGAGGAGCGAATGATGTTTTCCCAGTTTTTCCTCGCGTTTATGAGAATGGACATCCTTGTGTCGTTTGATTCGTTTCAGAATGGTTTATCCTTGCGCCTTTGGTTGGTTCGTCTCTGTGCTTTTTCTCGACAACTTTAATTTCTCAACCTTGAAACTTTTTTGTGCTTGGGTTGATAAATATTTGCAACTTTTCAATGACATTCCCTTGTTTTAATGGATAATCACTACGTTTTATTTCATTATTTACTCTGTGGTTTCATAGGTTTAAATCACAACCTTATCCCTTATTTACTTGCGATTTAATTTTTTTTTTTACTCTGCGAACTTACTTACACAGAGATTTACCTGCTGCACTTTATTACTGTTTTACTCTGCATTCTACCTATCTTTTCACAGATTCATACCGTATACGCAACTATCAATCACTCTGCGTCTTAATGACCTCTTTAGACTGCGTTTTCGTACATTAGTTACCCTGGGCGTCCTTCTTGGCATTGGGCAATGAGTTATCCTTGATGGCCATTATCATTTCATTTTATTTCTTACTATATCCTGTTATTAACTTGTGTTTTTTCTTTTCCCACCATTTCGTCTTACCAAATCGCCTTCTGCAAATCATTTTTTTTTCCATTGCATTTTCACCTAAATTGGACTGTGTTTACCCAACATGCCCACGTTGTATCTTGGTGCTTTCACTCAGTCTCCACATCATGAAATTCCTGGCACCCTACCCAGCTTCCTCCCCACGCTGACACCTTGCACGGATTGCGCAAAGACTCTGGCATTTCACCTCTGCGTTTTCATTTTGGTCATGACAACGATTACCTTACTGTGATGAACATCATGCCCCATAACCATAGACAACCACTTAAGGTAGTCATAGGCAACAAATTTTTGGGGTTTAATTAGTATACTTGCTTATAACGCTTTAGGATATCATTTTCCTTTTTATAATAGCGATTAATATGGTAGCAATTGATATGTTTTAATTATTGCAACAATATAATATGTTAGACAACAAGAAATGATAGACTTTAGCCATGCGTTGGACAACAAAATATAGTTCCATTTTTATTTTTTTCAACAGATAGCCTGCACCTTTAATAGATAGCGAAATTCATAGCCATTGACAACAATCTAAGTGAATGCGAATCTCTACCTTAATGGAATGAATGGTGGTATATTTTTCCATTGTTTGAGATTTCATGGATACACATTTATGTATAGATAGCAAACTGACATTCTGGCAGTGAATTGTTTTAGGTAATAGCAACTAGAATGGATTTTTATAGACAACAATTACTATGTTGCAACAGACTGCGTTTTCTTCTCAGATAGCCCTTCAATTCATTTGACTACGAATTTACTTGCTTTAACTGTGATTTTATTTATATTTATGACTTAAAACTCATTATATGCCTGCGTTCGTTTTTATATGCCCGTGATTTGTTGAGAATAACGAATAGGGTCGGTAAGTCAGCATTTAACTTTGGCAGTGTTCAACTACTGTGTTCTACCAATTGCTTTGAATGGGCCTTGATTCCTTTCCTACTGCATTTTAACTTTAGATCCAACAACAATTATTATCGACGACTACTTGGTTGCTGACAATGATTGTAATTATTTAATTAGTGTTAATACCTTGTTAAATGGTGAATAGTGCAGGTTAACTCCATGAAAGTTAGCTGGTATAATATGTTCACTCCCAAATTAAGTATTGGGAAAAAGGAATCTGTTCATGTCATTTGAATTCCATTAAATTAAATATTAATGTTCATATATATGTACTGAATCTTAATCGCCATGAGGAATGTTGTTCCTTTAAGGGTGTTTCCGAATAATGTGTTCAGCTTATAAAAATGATGTAAATTGTCATTGTAATTATGTTGGAAACTTATAATAGTTCCATTCTATTATTGTGGTCATGGAATTTCTGTGTGTGACCGTGTTTTGGATTGATGTTGTGCTTGGATTTGAAGGACCTTTACATCTTTCTTATATCGTTAATTTTTTTGAAAATTTAAAAATATTGCTAGTGCGCCTTTTGAGAAGATATTTAGGTGCCACATCTCTGGCGAAAAGCTGATTATGCCAACTGGATGGAAGGTATATCATTTGGTAAATGCATGTTTTATATTAAGCAATTTACTACATTTCCTAATGCATGGACTTCTAGTTTATCGCATGCTAGGCACTCGATTTTGGAGACTGATTCCATAAGCATCAAACGCTTGCAACTTTTGGCATTAGTGAGTACAAGGATACTATTAATCCATCCACTTTAGGGTTTGTTGGCGAAGTCGTTAAGAGATTTCACATTTTAATTGAGTGATGCCATCTCATGCCGTGTCGACATGTTTCTTGGATGTGTGGGTGTTGTACTTTAGAATGTAGGAGTTGTCGTGTTTGTGTCGGACGGGGAGTCGTTTCTATCTGTCTTGATTTCTGCATGTTCGCCCCATTGCTTGATGTGCTAATGTGTTGAGTCGTTGTTTCTTGTTGCCTGTTCGATGGGTGCAGTGTTCGCCGTCCAGTTGTGTTGTTTAGCTGAATCGTTGTTGTCGTCCTGTTTAAAAAAAAATAAAAATAAACATTGCACTGTCTGCTTCGCTTGAAGGCGTAATGAAGGGGTCGTTACACACATCAATAATTTATCAATCTAAAAACCTCACAACTTACCTCTAGGATGATACCCTAAACCCTACACCCCCATTCAGAGACCCTATAGCTTAGTTGGTTTGCCATGAACTCTCAAGGATAACCATAAAGGATAATTTGTGAATAGACATTAAAGAATCTATTAGGATAATTGTTGGGAATCATATGTTTCCCCAACTACTAAATCAAATGTCAAATATGTTTTCCCAAATACTTAAATTAAATGTCATATATAGGATAAATTTCAAATATAGGAGAAAAAGATCAAATATTACATGTTGATGGACTCTAACCTATAAAACAATATCAACTATAACTTTCTCAAATATAACAACCCTCTCTAAAAACAATACTCCTTGAGTTGTCTCCAAAGATACATCAAATGCATAAGCTAAACACTAGGTTGATATGGCCAACCAAAAAAACATGTCCACAATAAGAAGCACATAAAAAGGTACAAATATAAATAAATGAATGTGGACCACTTACTTATGATTAAATTTCAAATTTTGGAATGTTCCTAGGCTCATTAAAAAAAAAACCGTGAAGATAATTGAGAGAAAATTACATTCTTAATTAAGATTCCTTGCAATATTCACACTTACAATTCCATATCAAGGAAATATTATTATGGATTTAGTCTTGACAAGTAGCATTGGCACATGAAAAAATGGAGTTACATGGTATTTAAATGATTTGATCATCTATTTAGTATTCACAAATGTCAATGAGAGAAAATTACATTCTTAATTAAGATTCCTTACAATATTCACACTTACAATTCCATATCAAGTAAATATTATTATGGATTTAGTCTTGACAAGTAGCATCGGCACATGGACAATTGGAGTTACATGGTATTTAATTGATTTGATCATCTATTTAGTATTCACAAATGTCAATGATTTGATCATTTATTTAGTATTCACAAATGTCAATGTAAAGAACATATTTTCAACAAAGGTTCAAAATTAATATTTTGTCAACTAAGAAAATAATGTAACTAAAAAAACAATGTACCAAAAATAATGAACAATTGGAGTTACATGATATTTAAATGATTTGATCATCTATTTAGTATTCACAGATGTCAATGATTTGATCATTTATTTAGTATTCACAAATGTCAATGTAAAGAGCATATTTTCAACAAAGGTTCAAAATTAATATTTTGTCAACTAAGAAAATAATGTAACTAAAAAAACAATGTACCAAAAATAATGTAACTAAAAAAATAATGTACCAAGGTTGATTGATTTGTGGTTTAGTAAGGTTCAAAATTAATATTTTATCAACTAAGAAAAAAATGTACCAAGGTTGATTGATTTGTGGTTTAGTTTTGAGATGTACCAAGGTTGATTGATTTGTGGTTTAGTTTTGAGATGGGATTATAGCCTTGAAAATTAAGTTATAATTGGAAATTAAATCATGATCAAAATTTGATGGTAATATTAACCAAAAAACCTTTATAGAATTTAGTGTCATTCTTTGTTACTTTGAAAGTGTAATTCAATATAATTATAGAATTTAGTGTCAATCTTTCTTCCTTTGAAAGTAGAATTCAATATATTGACATGATTTATACATTAGAGAAGACTATATATTAAAAATACTAACCTCAAAGAAACTTGTTCAACTTCATTAACCTTTCTCACAATACTGTATATTCAAAATACTAGCCAAAACAAAAAATTTTCAGTTTCATTAACCTTTCATTACATAATGTGTATATTTTTCAAAAGTTTCAATTTCCAAAGGATTTATACTATGCTTTCTAAACTCAACCAAAAAATGGGGCAATAGATAGGCTGGTAAATTCAGCAATAAGCAACAACATATAAAAACAAATAGAAAGAAAATATATCATGGGAATGTTCTCAATATTATTTTGTAACACTCCAATCAACTTCAAAAGCATCAACTCAATGGCTTACACAACTTTCATGGAAAGAGAATGTGACTGCATAACTATAAGAAGTAGAAAATGTGTTTTAATTAGATAAAAACTTAAATGAGATGACAATCATTTGATTTATTATGCAATCAATTTTATAAAAAGATTA
>JZKD02S1672897.1:684287-694372 GCA_000966675.3 Picea glauca
CATTCTGTCTGTAAGCATATTTCAGTCATTTGTTATTAATGAAATGAAGTCTTATTTCTGCTGCATCTATGCGTTTATGTGTATTTCTGTATTTCATTGTGTTCCTACATAAATCCGGATCAATAATGAACATAAATGTCGATTTTTTCTTTGAAAAAAAAAACCAAAATAATGAATAGAAATGTTTATATTTTCTTTAGAAAAAAAACAGAATTAAAATAAAGAGAAAATGAACCATAAATACACCACATGTAAATATAAAGATGATTTGAAAAACTTGGAAAACAAACTCATTATCTTGAAAGCATTCCTACTAAGGGCTCTGCATGGGAACATGATAATAACAAACAATCTCATTATCTTGAAAGCATTCCTACTAAGGACTCTACATAGGAACATGCTAATCACAATAAATGGAAAATCTTAGGAAATAGAAAGCAACTGATGTAAAATTGGATTTCACCTTTTCCTAAAATTATAGCCTATGATTAGCAATCTATTATGTTTGTAGGTAAGCATCTCATTTAACTTCCACTTAAAAATAAACTCTAAAAATCAACTGAGTTGACCATTCCAATATTCTACAAAATTTCAATCATCACTACATGTATGGGAAACTAAAAGGTTACAATTTTTTTTTGTAAAAGGATACCAAAAATTTAGAAAAATCAAATTCCATATATGTTTCTCAAAACATGAAACAGAGAATAGCAGTGATAATTCACCATATAGACATAATGAAAATGCAACATACATATAGCATTTCTCATCATCTTGGCAGCATTCCAAGTCCAAGGGTTTTGCATAGCAACAAAAGCATAAAGGAAACTCAGGGGAAATAGAAAATACTCCATACAAAACTCAATCTCACGATTTCCTGAAATTATTTCATCATTAGCACTCCCATCTATTGGTTAGTATCACATTTACCTTTCAAAAACATATAAACAACAAATTTAAAAATAAGAATAAGCAATCCAATATTAGGCTAAATCATATTGGCAACATTCCACCTCCGAGGGCTTTGCATAACAACAAAAGCATAAAGGAAACTCAGGGGAAATAGAAAATACTCTATGCAAAACTCAATCCCACGATTTCCTAAAATTATTTCATCATTAGCACTCCCAACAATTATTGCGCATCACTTACTTGAAGGGGGGAAAATCGGAATCCAAGTGAGTAGGTTGCTCAGTGATCTCCAATTTATTATAACCCCGAGTGATTGGAAAATGTCATTTGGGTTACTTGGCCTTTGGATTTCTAGTATGGTTTACAACTCCCTCTTTCGCGTAATTAGGTAGAGTGGCTTAAGCAACCTATGAAAAGAAACTTGTCCGTCCGAAGGGAGATAGGGGGAGATATGGATACAACCAACCGTCCGAAGGAGGGCGACTATCTCAATTCCAGGGAGCACTTTTGCACATATGAGATAGGTACTTTCAATTCCCATATTTTATTGATCTTACATATGAGCATATCCACTTTCAATTTCTATTCGGACTACGGGATAATGGACAATCCCTTTTTCGAAGTCCCCGCAGAAAGAATCCTGTCATAATAGGTGCCTCTACATAGCTTCGAGCTAAAACAGTCATATAGATCTAGACCTCTTTCTCCACCGATACGGACATAACCTTCTTGTCTGTTTTGGAGAATCTATTGGTTAGGATCACATTTACCTTTCAAAAACATATAAATAACGAATTTAAAAATAAGATTAAGCAATCTAATATTTTGCTAAATTTTGAATCAAATCCATTTAGAAAACTAAAAATTTACTTAAAAGAATACTCAATACATTTAGAAAACTATAAAAATTACAAAGAATTTGCAAAAGAAAACCCAAAAATTCAGAAAACTAAAAAATTACAAAAAATTTATAAAAGAAAACCCAAAAATTTAGAGGAAACTAACTCCATCAATGGTTTTAAAAGCTTCGAATCGAGAACAACAACGATAATGAACCATATCATATCTACCTTTCAAAAACATATAAACAACGAATTTAAAAATAAGATTAAGAAATCCAATATTCTGCTAAATTTTAAATCAAATCCATTTACAAAACTAAAATTTTATTTAAAAGAATACCCAATACATTTAGAAAACTAAAAATTTACAAAAAAAATTGTAAAAGAAAACCCAAAAATTTAGAGGAAACTAACTCCATCAATGGTGTTCAAAGCTTCGAATGGAGAACAACAACGATAATGAACCATATACCAAATAAACATAACAAAAATCCAACATATATACAATATATGCAACATTTCTTTGTTATCTTGGCAGCGTTCCACCTCTAAGCACTAGGCATAACAACAAAAACATAAAGAAAATCATGGAAAATAGAGAATAATAGATGAAAATTCAATCTCACAATTTCTTATAATTATTTCTTGTGATTAACACCCTACTTGTTGGTGAACAACACATTTAGCTTCTCTAAACAAAATCTCATACATTCTAAAAATTAAAATATTACAAATAACGTGTTAAAAGAAATTAAAAAATAATTCATTCAACTGACACACTAAATTTTGAACCACATGCATCCTAAAAATTAAAAGTTACACATAATTCAACAAATGAAATAGTCTCTTTCAATATTGTTTAAAGATCATGCACCATACCACATAGGCATCCAGAAAACACAACATAGACATTCAACGACAAGGAACACATAACTTGGTATAAATAAACAATAAAAGAAAATATAAATGAACAATAAAAGAAAATATAGCAGATGACTTGTAAATGAAGAGGAGATGAACTTGGTAAGCATTGCTCATTACCTTGGTAGTATTCCACTTCTAAGGGTGTTGAAACTTGGGATAGCAAAATAAGTGTTAAAAGCAAATCACATGAATTAGAAAACAATCCATGCAAAACTCAATGGCACAATCTCCTGAAATTGTATTATCTGGATTGCATTGTATCCTACTATTTGATTTTGATGAATAAATTAACGACTTTCAAAATTTAAACATTACAATGTTCTTGTAAGTTACTAATTACATTTATCATGATCCGAATTAAAGATCATAGATTTGATAAGATAAAGATAATTTCATCATTTTCCAAAAAAATGACCATAGAAAAGAAGAATTTATAATTGCTTTGTATTCTACTACTAAACATAAATTTGATTTTCATGAATAAATTAATGACTTTCAAAATTTAAACATTGTAATATTCTCCTAAGTTACTAATTACATGTATCATGATCAGAATTAAAGATCATAAATTTAATAAGATAAAGATATTTTCATCATTCTCCAGAAAATAACCATAGCAGAGAAGAATTTATAAAAGAAGAATCGAAAATAATTTAAAAAAAAACTAAAACATAAAAAATCCTTCCATCATAAACATATGCATATAAATGTGACCTGAAATAAATAGGCATTCAACATGCAATGGAAAGACATAAATAAATAGAATTAGCATGAAGAAGAAATGCACAAGATATTTATAAATACGGATGAAATGAAGAGCTCATGCTATCACACACTTCTCCTAAATTTTTTGATGAGCATTGCAATTGCAATTGATTACATAAACATTTTAATATTCCACAAAATTTCTAATCACAAGCATTTAGGAAATTAGAAATTATAGATAAAAGGAGTAGTAATTTTTTTTTTTAATATAAAAAGCTCTCTCTTAATGATGTTAAATAGTGAACACCTTAATCATGAACCATACACACAAACATAAACATATGATTAGAAGAAAATATGAAACAAATATCCAACAAGAAGAAATACATAGAGAACTCAAGTGACCTTTCTCATTATCTTGGAAGCACAATACATAGAGAACTCAAGCGACCTTTTTCATCATCTTGGAAGCACTCCACATCTCAGGCAATTACATAGGCATAAAAGGAATTGAATCACAGGGCATAGAAAACCACTAATACAAAACTGAATATTTCAATTTCATGAATATATCCCCTATTTTGTTGATGCGCAATATTCTATTAAATTTCTAATCTCGAGTTTAGAGGAATCCAAACTTACAGAGAATAATTTGTTAAAAAATAAGGAAAATCAGGGTAAACTATCTCCATTAATGCCCCTCAAACAAAGGGGCATAATTAAAAGAGAATGCATAATATACCTTTTCGAACAAGGAATGCACATACATGCATAATAAGAATGAGCGTGAAAAATTAAAGCAGCCCATTTTTAAATAAAAAGGAAATGAATAACTTAAGCAACATTTCTCTTCAAGATTCCACCTTTTCTGAGTAGTAAACTAAAAAAGTTAAAGCAAATCACAAAAAATATAAAAAAGTTAAAACAAGCCATGCAATTTACTCAATCAACCAATTTCCTGGAATGTATACTATTGATTAGCAACGCATTTAAAATTTAAATTCATTCGAAAAATTAACCATAGCTCTGAGAATAAACATTCAGACATACTCAAAGGTTACAGATCAAGAATTTGTAAAGAGGAATAAGAAAATCAGTTAAACGACCTTCACAAACAGAGCACGTTGATCATGAACAATAGACATTGACATAGTCACAAGAAAGAACAAATAAACATTCAACAACAACTTATAGCTAGAAAAAAGTACAAAATAGACAATCAACAACAATGGATAACTAGAAGAAAACACATTCAACTACTAGGATTAAAAAATGCATACAACATTAGGGGAATTGGAGCAGAAAATGACCCAACAAGTTGAAGCCATCCACAGACTGCCCTAGTCAAACTGTCCAATCTCTCTCCTCTACTCCCTCCTCCTCCAAATCAAAAGAAAAAAACAAATAAATAGTCAACCACTCCAAATCAAAAGAAAAAACAAATAAATAGTCAACCACAACTCATAACTAGAAGAAAACACAGAATAAACATTGACTTAGTCAGAAGAAAAAACAAATAAACAGTCAACCACAACTTATAACTAGAAGAAAATACAGAATAACCATTGACGTAGTCAGAAGAAAAAACAAATAAACAGTCAACCACAACTTATAACTAAAAGAAAATACAGAATAGACAATGGGAAACAATGTCTAACTAGAATAAAACACATTCGACGACGATGATTACAGAAACAATACAACAATAATTATCATAATGAAAGAAAATACATGAGATTCTTTTGTCAATACAATTGAATTTACATACTTAAGCATGGCAACAATTTTCAATTAGCAAATCAACAACATCTTTGAGAGTAACCATTCCAATATTCTGCTGAACAACAACGTCTTCGAGAGTAACCATTCCAATATTTTGCTGAATTTTTATTTTTGTGTCCTGAAAATTAAGGGTTAAATAGAAACAAAATTGCAAGAAGGAAACCCATAATCAAGGATAATAATTTGTATTATTGTTATTCATACATATACCATACAAATTAAACATAGACAAAAAAAACAAAGAATGGGCATTCAAAAACATGGAATGACCTGGAATGCTCACAAATAACAGGGAGTAGAATCAAGAACAAAATAAGTTATAAACAAAAACCACATAATTTGTGGAAACAATTTCCATTAATGTTATTCTAACATCGAATACACATCTGAACATGGAAATATGACTAAAAGAAATCACCCAATAGGCATTCAAAAACAGGGAATTCAGATTGATAAAAGGGAGTAGAATGAAGAAAAAAAATGCACCAAATCACTAAAAAATAAGTAAAAATGAAATGAAGTGGTTGGGTAGCATTGGTAGTAATCATGGCAACATTTGACTTCGAAATGTTCTGCATAGCCAAAAAAAAATAGTGAAGACAAATCATGGGAAATATAAATAACATATAATTTTTTTTTGTTGCTTTGGGCATTGCATTGCATTTAAAAATGAAGTTGAAATTGGCAAATTAATTTTTTAAGTTTAATTTACATAAACAAAATTTACATAAACAAATGAACAGTTCCGTTCATTGAGTGAACACACATTTCAATATTCTGCTAAATTTCTAACTCTTAAAAATAAAAAAGAAAGCATAAAATTGACAAATTAATCTTCTAAGTTTAATTTCCATAAAAAAATGAACAGTTCTGTTCATTGAATAAACACACATTTAATTTAACTCTTAAAAATAGAAAATAAAGCATAAAATAGACAAATCAATCTTCTAAGTTTAATTTCCATAAACAAATGAACTGTTCTGTTCATTCAGTAAACACACATTTCAATATTTTGCTAAATTTCTAACTCTTACAAATATATATATATATATATATATATATATAAAGCATGAAATCAATAGAAGCAGATGACTTGTAAATGAAAAGGAGATGAACTTGAGAAGCATTTCCCATCATCTTGGTAGTATTCCACTTCTAAGGGTGTTGGAACTTGGCATAGCAAAATAAGTGTTAAAAACAAATCATGTGAATTAGAAAAAATTCCATGCAAAACTCAATCACACAATTCCCTGATGAAATTGTATTATCTGGATTGCATTGTATTCTACTAATAAACATGAAATTTGATTTTCATGAATAAATTAATAAAAGCTTTCAAAACTTAAACATTAAAATAACTCAAACATTGCAATATTCTCGTAAATTACTAATTACATGTATCACTATCAAAATTAAAGATCATGAATCAAATAAGGTAAATGTAATTTCATCATTTTCCAAAGAATGACCATAACATAGAATAAATTGTAGAAGATGAACAAAAAATAAAATACAAAAAGTACTTAGATCATAAACAACTGCATATAAATGTGACATGAAATAAAAAAGCACGAAGAAGAAATGCACAAGACATTATAAATACAGCTCATATAATAACACACTTTTCCAAAAGAAAATATTTTTGCTGAACACTGCAGTTGATTTCATAAACATTGCAATAGTCTGCCAAATTTCTAATCACATGCGTTCATGAAATTAAAAATTACAAATAAAAACAGTCGTAAAAAGAAACCAGAAAATTACCAGAAACTGTCTGCCTTAATAATGTCAAAGGAAGAACACGTTAATCATGAACTATAGAGGCAAACATAAACATGTGATTAGAAGAAAATAAGAAACATATATTCAACAAGAAGTAAAGAAGTAATGCACAGACACATGAACAACTCAGACAACCTTTCTCATCATCTTGGAAGCTCTCCACCTCTGAGGGAATTGCATAAGCATAAAAGGATAGAATCACAGGGCACATAGAACCACCCATACAAAACTGAATCTCTCAATTTCATGAACATATCCCCTATTTTATTGATGAACATGATATTTAATTTTTACGAAATATTTTAACAACAGTTGCGAGAGAAAACAATTCAATATTCTACTCAATTTCTAATTTCGAGTTTCGAGGAATCAAAACTTACAGAGAATAATTTGTTTAAAAAAAACAGGGTAAACAGTCTCCAATAATAATTTGTTTAAAAAAAACAGGGCTAATATCGAGTTTCGAGTAACCAAAACTTACAGAGAATAATTTGTTTAAAAAAAATAGGGCAAACAATCTCCAATAATAATTTGTTTAAAAAAACCCAGGGCAAACAGTCTCCAATAATGTTGGTCAAACAAAGGGGCATAATTAGAAGATAATGCAAAATAGACATTCTACAACAACGAATGCATAAACATGGATAATAAGAATTAACGTGAAAAGAAAACTAATAAACACAAACCACTTTTAAATAAAAATGAAATCAATAACTTAGGCCACATTTCTCCTCAATATTCCACATCTAAGAGTTCCGAGAGTAAACATTAGAACATTCCCATATATTACTATCACAGCTCATATTATAACACACTTTTCTAAAAAAAAAATTGCTTGATTTCATAAACATTTCAATATTCTGCCAGATTTCTAATCACATGCATCCAGGAAATTAAAAATTACAAATAAAAGCAGTCGAAAAAGGACCAGTCGAAAAAAAACCAGAAAATTACCAGAAACGGTCTCCCTTAATGATGTCAAAGAGAAAACACAAATAAAAGCAATCGAAAAAAGATCAGTCGAACAAAACCAGAAAAGGTCTCCCTTAATGATGTCAAAGAGAAAACACGTTATTCATGAACCATACAGGCAAACATAAACATGTGATTAGAAGAAAATAGAAGTAATGCACAGACACAGGAAGAAATCAGGCAACCTTTCTCATCATCTTGGAAGCACTCCAAAGCACTCCACCTCTGATGGAATTGCATAAGCATAAAAGGGATAGAATCACAGGGCACAGAGAACCACCCATACAAAACTGAATCTCTCAATTTAATGAATATATCGAATATTCTACTAAATTTTTAATCTCGAGTTTCGAGGAACCAAAACTTACATAGAATAATTTGTTTAAAAAAAACAGGGTAAACGGTCTCCAATAATGTTGCTCAAACAAATGAGTATAATTAGAAGAGAATGCATAAAGCATTTAAATTCCATCAGCAAATTAAAGATAGCTCTGAGAATAAACAATCGAACATTCCTATATAATTAGAAGAGAATGCATAAAGCATTTAAATTCCATCAGCAAATTAAAGATAGCTCTGAGAATAAACAATCGAACATTCCTATATATTTATGATAGTATGCAACTTGGAAATTAAAAGTTACAGCAACGTCTAAATATGACTAAAAGAAAACACACAATAGGCATTCAAAAACAGGGAATTCAGACAAATCACTGGAAATAAAAATAACAGATAAAAATTGAGTTCACAATTTCCTAAATTCGCTGCCTGTAGGCTATTAATGAGCATTGCATTTAAAAAAGAAATTGAAATTTACAAATAAATCTTCTAAGTTTAATTTCCTTAAACAAATGAAAAACAAATGAAGGGTTCCATTCATTGAGTAAACATACATTTCAATATTCTGCTAAATTTATAACTCTTAAAATTTTTTATACAAACAAAAAATATAAAAAGAAGCATAAAATCAGTAGAAATCTCTTTATTCTTATTTGGAAACAAAATACAAGACATATAAACCTAAGAAATTAATAGAGAACAAAGGTTACACAAATAACAAAAATTAAAGAATGCTATTTCAAATCATAAAAAAAAGAAACAAATGAAAAAGAACTGCATCTCACACACATCCAAGCAAAAAGAACTGCATCTCACACACATCCAAGCAGAGACAACTTCAAGATCCAAGCAGAAGAAACAAATGAAAAAGAACTACATCGCACACACATTCAAGCAAAAAGAACGGCATCTCACACACATCCAAGCAGGGACAACTTCAAGATCCAAGCAGAAAAAAAAAATGAAAAAGAACTGCATCTCACACACATCCAAGTAGGGACAACTTCAAGATTCAAGCAGAAAAAACAAATGAAAAAGAACTGCATCTCACACACATCCAAGCAGGGACAACTTCAAGATCCAAGCAGAAGAAACAAATGAAAAAGAACTGCATCTCACACACATCCAAGCAGGGACAACTTCAAGATCCAAGCAGAAGAAACAAATGAAAAAAACTGCATCTCACACACATCCAAGTAAAAAGAAATGCATCTCACACACATCCAAGCAGGGACAACTTCAAGATCCAAGCAAAAGAAACAAATGAAAAAAAACTGCATCTCACACACATCCAAGCAAAAGGAACTGCATCTCACATCCAAACAAAAACAACTTCAAGATCCCAGCAGGTACAAACTCAATCAACACCGGAAAGAACTTATAAATACTTTCTAAAAATCTTGCCCGTTGCCTTGAGACGGCTTGCATCACACACTAAAAACAACCACTCATTAGCCGTTGCCTTCTTTTTGCTTTTGTGTTCTTTAACAGAAAAGCATGCCTTGCTTTTGTGTAAACGCATGCCTTGCTTTTAACAGAAACGCATGCCTGTGAAAAACACTTTCCGATGCATCCATTTCCAAAGTACTTGATTTTCAATCTCTTTTTAAAAACAATATATAAAATTTAAGAAATCCACGTCCAAGCGTATTTGAGTTTAAAATCTTTTTTTAAAATTTAAGAAATTTTGTGAAGTATGGGATTTGATGTTTGCGAAGACATTGAGTTTAAAATATTTTCTTAAAATTTAATTTTTTTTTGTGAAGTATGGGATTGGATGTTTGCATTGTCTAAATGTATTAAATTTAAATTCGTTAAGAATTGTTT
>JZKD02S1672897.1:712515-755532 GCA_000966675.3 Picea glauca
GCAATGCTCAATTTCCTTTTTGATGCTAATACAAACAATCATGTATCAATGAACAATGTCTAGATGTCTTTTTCAAAACTTCAATACTTTACAATTTTGATTTTCAATGGTGTTTAAAAGGTAAAACAAAGATCTTGAAAGAAAACATACAGTTCACTTTCCAAGAATAACTCTAATGAATGATAAAAGAAAACCAATTTATAAAGACCCAAATAAACAACCCAATCCAATACTTTCAATGAAAGCAAAAACAAAAACAAACCAAAAGAGCTTCTCAATGCAAATGAAAATTGTCCTTTTGGACCAACAAGTACAAGAGAAACATCAAAAACTTAACTTCCAATCAATCACTGATTCTGAACCAACACGACACATTCAACTCCAGTAATCAGAGAGAAGAAAAATGCCAATGAAGGCTAAGAGATGAAAGTCAAGTGACCAAAGCAAGAACAAGCCTAGAAAACCTAGATCAGGTCCAGTAAACAAAAGAAAGCAAAAATAGGTAAGCCAATAATCTAAAGATTCAAAAAGACTTAAATCAACCTTACTGAGCTATTGCAAAAGTCAGAACTTGATTCCAAAAATTTCACAAAAACTGTTCGCAGCCTAGCTTGGGACATAGTGCGAGAAACTATGGTTCTCGCAGACCACTTCAATGCAGAATGAGAACTTATCGCAGTGGAATATATAAGCAAGGTGTGAACTATCAAGGTTCTCACAGGCTGCTAATGAGAACAATGCGGGAATCCCTGAAACTAATGAAAAATTTGAAAAATCAATCAAAAATCAAACTGACTTTTTGACCCAGAAGGTCACTCAGGGTATCCTGAGGACTCAAAGATTTACAAATCAGGAGACAAAGGCAACCAGAGAAAATGGCCACAGAAAGTACAGAAACCAAAAAGACAAAAGGGGATTTTGGGTTCGATCCCCAGTGGAGTCGCCAATTTTGTTTTAGGATAAATTCATGAGTGCGAACACAGACCAATCTCCCTAGATCCACCTGGATCTAGAATAAAACAAGACAGAATACTACTCTTTCCCTAGATCTAGACTATTGAATGAACTAAGAGAAATGGATAGTGAACATACCTTATGAACGCTCTCCTTAAACCTCTGTTGTTCCTCGCTCTGCTTCGATGCTCTTGTGCCGTCCAATCACAACAATACAAACCAATCGAAGTACAAGCAAATTAATATATTCAATACCTAGTCTATACATGTGATCAAGGAATCATTTAATAAGATGACATCATCATTATGGGAAAGGGACATATTCATGTATTGAATTAACTGAAAGAGAAATATACAACCTGAGCCTTGATGTCATAGATCTCCTTTCAATGGCTTCCAGTTCTGACACACACACTTGCTCATGCATGAAGAAAATCAACTACTTATGATGACCTTGCTGTTGTCTCTATCTGTTGTAGCACCACTTCTCCATACAATCATGTAACAATTCTCCAATATATCTCTCAATCTTTCCAACTTAACCCTTTCCATGAGTATTCTCATCAATTTATAAGAGAGAATAGGTTAGTTGCTAGGATAAGAATGATCCCAATAAATCTGGAATGCCAGCTTCTGAACAACCATTCGAATACCAACTCACCCTTCTAGAAGATTCCCTTCTAGAAGGCTTGAGAATCTTAGCTTTTCCCTTTGTAAAAAGATGTCCGCACCCTGGCAATGATTACAGTGCGAGAAGTTCGCACCCTAGCTGAATGCAGCCTGCGAGAATGAAGGATTCCCGCAGGAGAGTATATATACAGCGTGCGAACATTCCTCAAAACATGACTCCTGGAAATAAATAAGAGCAACCCTTTTCAGGAAGGAGTCCTTTACTGAGGAGTTTGATTTGCTATCATCATGACATCACCATGACATCATCACAATGACCAAAATTGTGGATAACAACTAAGTTGGTCATTCTTATTTTTCCTTATGTTTCCCTATTTTCCCCTTATTTTCCTAATTCTTTTAAATTTCCCTCTTTTCCCTTTTTATCTAAAACTCAAATTAGCAGGTGTAGAGAATAACTTTTCCTCCTTTTTCTTTTTAATTAATAAATTTTAATTAGCAAAAGTAACAAACAATCATTTCCCCCTTTATAAGAATTTAATCCCCCAAAGTAATTTGATTTTAATAAATTAATTGAATTTCTTACCCCCTTCTCGTCCCATGTTTAAATATGAATAAATTATTTTTTTACCACAAGTATCACTTCGACTTAGATTTTAATTTCCTAGGCCGGGTGACATTTTTATTAGGGAAAATGTTTTAAAAACTTTCTTATCACATCATTCGTTCTAAGTCCATCTAGGTTTATTCACTTATTAGTTAACAAAGTGACGTGCCCTTCAGGATGCACTAGGTGCTCCAAGGGTGCCACTCACCTCAATCCGTTCCCTTGCGTGACGTGCCCTTCAGGACGCACTACGTGATCCAAGGGTGCCACTCACCTCTTTCCATTTTTCTTGCACAACGTGCCCTTCAGGACACACTACATGCTCCAAGGGTGCCACTTGCCTCTTGACTGACTTGGTAGACATCAAAAAACCCTGGAGTTAATAGTCCGCCAGGTGATCTTGTGGGAGACTAAAGGCCTCTAAGGAATAAGGCCCATGCCTTATTGTGCACCCCTTAGAATCATTGTGAGGGACTGTCACAGTCTTCCCTCACGACATCATGGGTCTTCTCGAACTATGTAATTATTAACCTACAGTTCGATCCATGACGGGAGTGCTAGTAGGTTGTGGCATGGATTTTTTCCACACCTCTCCCTCAATGTCTCTAGTTGTCATGCATGACCCCTCTATTCCACATGTGATTCTGATTAGCAAACTATCATCAACCTGCATTATCAATAAATCATGTCAGCAATAACAATCAATCGAGTGCGTCCTCCCATGTCATCGAGTGCGGACTATAGTTGTCCCATTGGACCTTGGACTGATATACTGTTTGACGCCATAGCTGTCAAATGCGATGATCCAGGATGCAGATCGGCTCAGCTGTGAGCACATTCTCATTCGATACCTGCAAGTAACTCATCTCAATAACATGTGAAGGATCACTAATGTAATGTCTCAAAATGGATACGTGAAAAACATCATGCATACGCCTCAAAGAATCAGGCAAGGCTAGTCGATAGGCCATGGGCCCCTTCCTCTCCACAATATCTAAAGGTCCCATGAACCTAGGAGATATTTTAGCTCCCTTTCCAAACTTGATCGAACTCTTATGCGGTCTTACCCGCAAGAAGTCTCGATTGCCAACTTCGTAACTATGATCGACACGACGTGCATTGACATAACTCTTCTGTCAATCCTGTGCTTCTTTGATCCTTTGTCTTATTGTTTGCATTTGATCTTCCATTTCTTGGATCGATTTTGGTCCCACTAGGACCCTATCCTCAAGCCGATCCCAACTCAAAGGAATCCGACATGGTCGCCCATAAAGGAACTCAAAAGGTGCCATCTTAATGGTGCTTTGGTAACTGTTGTTATAAGTGAATTCTACTGGTGGTAAGAATTCCTCCCAACGCTTTTGTTGGTCCATCACATACATGCGCAACATGTATTCCAAGATTTGGTTTGTTCCTTCGGTTTGCCCGTCTGTCTCCGGGTGATATGCAGTACTAAAGTTAAGTTGGGTTCCCAAGGCCTCTTGGAAACTAGTCCAAAATCGTCCAGTAAACATCGATCCTTGATCGGATATAATCCTCTCAGGCACGCCATGCAGCCTCACAATCTCATTGATGAAAACTATAGCTATGTGAGGTGCTTGATACATCGTCTTCACAGGAATAAAATGAGCACTCTTCGTTAGAATGTCGACTACCAAAAAAATCGAGTCATGTCTCCTTGTCGTCAGTGGCAATCCAACAATGAAATCCATTGAAATAACCTCCCATTTCGATTCTGAAATATCGTGTGGATGTAGTAATCCTGCTGGATGTCTATGTTCAACTTTAACTGCTGACATTCTAGACATATGGCCACATAGTTGACTATGTCTTCCTTCATTCCTTTCTAGAAGAATAAGGGTTTAAGGTCCTCCCTCATCTCCGTGACTCTCGGGTGAGCCATGTACACTACTTTGTGAGCCTCATGTAGGATCAAACTTTTCAACTTGTTGTTCGGTGGTACGTAAATCCAATTTTTAAACCTCAATAATCCATCTTCGTCAAACGTAAATCCTTCAAATATTGGTACCATCATTGTGTTTTGTTCGATAAAATCCTTGACCTCTTTGTACCAGTCATCGTTGCGCTATAAAGTTAACATATTTTCATGTAGATTTGTCTAAAGAGGCAACACCAAAAAGATGTGTGGTCTCTAACTCAATGCATCTGCCATTCAGTTCACTGTTTCTTTTATGTAATTAATCTTGAAATCGTACTTGCTAAGCAATTTCGACCAATGTCGTGTTCACGCGTTCAGGTCACTTTATGTAAAGATTTTTTGAAGTCCACAATGATTCATTTTTAGTTCAAATTTTCTTCCAATAAGGTAGTGTTTCCACACTCTCAAGGAATATACAATAGCTAACAACTCCAAATCGTGCATTGCGTAGTTCTCCTCATGCCTTCTCAACTTCCTTGAAATGTAAGCGATCACTCGACTGCCTGGCATCAAGACTCTGCCTAAGCCTCCCTGGGATGAGTCAGTGCATACAAAGAAGCCCGCATTAGAACCCGCATCTGATTAAGAGGCTTTCACTTCGACCACCAATGACTTCTTTGAGTGACAGTCAACAGTGTTGTGCCAAGGGATCTTATGGAAGTCACACCACTTCTCGGTATCTTTCTTTGTCTTTCCGGTGTCCTTCTTTGCTTGTGGATTGGACTGGTTGTCTTGATACTGTCCATATTTTCCCTATCCTTTGTTCTGTGGGTTGGGGCCGCCCTTTCTTGACTTTTGTTGTGAGGGGTTCCTCGGCCCAAATTTTCGCGTCTTTTGTTTGAGCTTCTGCTTGATTTTGACGACATATCAGTAGGCCACACCCAAGGATGAGATGTCCATAAATTCCATTTAAGTATGGATGTATCTATGCAGAGCACTGCGATACTTGAGCACCAGATGTTGCTCTAAATCTTTGATACCCATCTTGGTGCATAAGGTATGGAAGATATTTGTGAAATCTGGCACTACTTGGTCTCTTTCTTGACGTAGTGTGGTCCATTTGGTATACAAGTCGTCATAACTTCCGATAGGGTAGTATTGTTCCTTAATATCATCCCTGAAGGATTCCCAAGTGGTCGTGACTGTAAATAATGAGGGTTCCTCTGTTTCCTTTTGCTCACAAAAAGTTTCCCACCAATATTTGACACGGGGAATGGCTTTGAGGAGCGTAAAAGTAATCTTTTCTCTATTCAAAAAGTTATGGACAGAAAAATACCCTTTTAGTAGATTCAACCACTTGTCTACAACATTTGCATCTATATGATCTTCAAATATAGGAATATCAAAGTTTATTTTTACCTTGAAGGGGGTGGTGCCTCCGCTCGAAGAAGATGCATCGCCTGTTGGTAGCCGCCGAAGGATTTGCAAGAAATTATCCATCATCTCATTCCTCTGTTGTGTGAGGGCTTCCTCAATCAATAGTTTGAAAGGATCTCCTATCCCATCATATTTATTTTCTCCTTCCATGAGAGGTCGCTTGGGTGTGCGAGAGCTTTTGTCCTCAAGAGAAACAAGCTCGAGACCCAACTCTTTGTACTCCGACCTTGTTGGGGACATGCATTAAGACGAAAAGGAGAAGACCGCTCTGATACCACTGATCCAGATTTTATGAGCAGAACGAAATGACTATAGATTATTACCAGATGCTTAACACAGAATAACAGAGATACAGTAAAACTGGTTTTCTATTCAATAAGGAAATAAGCTGAAACTATAAAATGTAGTAGAAAACAAGCTTGCTGGAATGGTGGCGATTTATCTCTGAGAAGATATGCGATGACTGCACTCATTTGCAAAAAGATGATTACAATGAGGCTCTCAAGGAATTTTTACAATAAACAGAAGTTTCAAAAGCCCTAAACATCCAAAAACCTAACCCTAGGAGATGAAGCGCTAAAAGTCACGTGGGCTCCGTTTGGGTAAGTCAATACATAAACTTCCCGGGGTCGTAACTTTTGCATACGATCTCCTTTTAGGCGTATGATAGCCCATTGGAAAGATCTATCCGAGGACTACAAAAGTTGCACAAAATTTCAAGATGAAATTTAGCGGCCGCAACATACCCCAAAAAACGTCGTTTAGGGCCTCAAAACGGCTCCGAAAGTTCAGGACCTGAAAACTGCTAAAAATAGTAAATTATCAAAATTGCTAGAAAGCTGTTTTGACCCAGCTGGAAAAGGTGGGTGGCCACCGATATCCACCTAGATCAGATACCCTGATCGAAAATTGATCTTTGAAAACACCGTCGCACCCTTCATTTGATCGAACAGATCATCAATCCTCAACAACAGATACCGATTCTTGATCGTTTCCTTGTTTAATTGACGATATTCAATGCAGAGTCTCCACGACCCATCCTTATTTCATATGAAAATAATAGGCGCACCCCACGGTGACACACTTGGACGTATAAGTCCCATGTCTAGCAACTCCATCAGTTGTATTCTCAACTCCTGTAACTCCGGGGTTGACATACGATAAGGCGTTCACGTTATTAGTTCAGTCCCTGATTTTAGGTATATGGTAAATTCCAATTCCCTCTCTGGTGGCATCCCAGGTAACTCCTCTAGGAAGACGCCCGCAAACTCTCTCACCACAGGAAGTTGTTCTAGACCTTCTGCTACTCCCTTCTCATTTAATGCAAGGATCAAATAAAGCTTACATCCCTTGTGCATGATTTTCCGTAACTGGAAGGAAGAGATAAACCTTAGGGAAACTCCCTGGTTCTGTCCTACAATCACACATCTGTGTCCCTCATCATTGAAAAAGCTCGACTGTTTCATATTACAATTGAGTATCGCCTCATGCGATTCCAACTAGTCTATATTGATCATGATATCATAGGATCCTAAGATCATGACGTACAGGTTGGAATTGGTGAAAAACTCTCCCAGGTTAAGGGTACAACTTGTATCATTCCCTCCAACCTTCTGTTTGGCTCCCGAATCCATCTCTACAAATCTAAACTCATCATGTTCGACTTCCTTTACCTTAATCCTTCTTAGCGTTGCACCAAAAATGAAACTCTTGGTAGCATCGGGATCTATCAAAATACTAAGGGTCTAGTCAGCGACGATACCTGACATCTTGAGCACAGTCGACTAGTGCTCTCCCTGACGGTTATTCATCGCTGCATGAATCCGATGGGCCTTGCCCAAATATCCCACGCTAGTGGGTCTGACTAATCCAGATGCTCTAGTCCTCTCAATGCGGCAGTCATGCTGGTAATGTGGCTCTCCACATTCCAATACCTAAAGTAGAAGCTAAATCCTAACATTAAGGTCCAACACAAACTTGTTGACCTTAATTTCTTGGTAAAATGGTGTGGAACATACCGAAAAAACTCTAAAAATGAACCTTGTACTCGAGCACTATACGATTTCCATGTCGCAAGGCATTGAACTCGTTGAGCTGACGCTCAACAAATCCCTCTGAGAATCCACTCTCGAAACCGTTCCTCGAACACTTCCCATGACACATCTTCGACGACCATGTTCAAATGTGACAGGAGCGTCTTCCACAATAGAAGAGCGCTTCCCTTATGCTAAAATATTGCCATGAAAACCTTCATGTTGGACGTATAGTCACGAAGTGATAAGAACGTAGCCATATTCTCCAACCTTGCCTCGATGTTTTCATCGTCCGGGGCACCAAAGAACTCAGGAAATTTTACCTTCTCGAGTTCACGGTGAATGCTACTAGTACCAACCAGAGTGTGCGGTGGACCCTCAGGGGGTGCCGACGCCCTGGCCTCATCTCTATCCAAACGGCTGATCAGTGCCTCAGAAATCCGCTGGAAGGATCTCATCATCCCAACCACATCACCCACTGCTATCTTCTCCTTCCCGACAACTTGTTCGTCTCCCTGGGGGATATACCCCTCAGGCGTGGATGCTACTGGAGGCCTTGCGCCTCTTCCCTTCGCATCCCTTCATCTGCCTCAGTGGAATCCTCTAACCATGATTACCTGCACGAATACAATTCAACTTAATTAGCAACATTACAATAAAAAGTCACATCAACGAAAGTTGTAGTGATCCCAAGTCGCGGGTTGAACCCACTCTGATACCATATGTAACGACCCCATCCATTGCGACTGCACGCGAAGCATATTTTTTTTTTGTTTTTAGGTAGGAAGGAAGCGATGACCAACAGTTGAACCACACAACTTGACGATGAACACAAGCTCGCATATCAGGCAACAGACAACTACGTTTCCATGCCCTAGCACAAAGAGAAACTGGGAGAAACATGCGTAAATCAAGAAGGATACAAACTACCTGCCTGACACACACAACACGGAAACTCCTACAATAGGAAGAACAAACTCTGACCAAGATATCATTTGCCTCTATCCAATAGGACACACCATGATCCCCATCAGGGATCATGCCGTCCCCAGGCGATAGGCACAACGATAACCCTGGCGCAACCTAACCTATCTGTACCATGGACTCAAGAAAAATCCAATGTGCCCGAAGTCGAAGTAACAGACAAGAAGACTACACCAACACCCCAAGAAACATGTCAACAAGATGCAAGATGCTGTCAATCAAGAAAATGCGCAAGCTAGTACACGACTTCGCCAACAACCCAACCATTTAAGCAAGAGGTCTAATTGCGAAGGAGTGAGATGTTACCAAGCTACTAAGGTCATATAAGTTATCACAGGGTGACCTATGTTAGGCATTGAACAACATCAAGAAATGCTGATTAACGACACCCACTGTCCATCAATTTAGGTGAACTACTGAATCATGTTTCTTATATAATAATCAGTTTGTTGTCTAAATTAACAAGTCTAAATTTATCAATAAATACAAATCTATCTTAATGATTTAACAATATATAACAATAATAACAATATCAATATATAACACTATTAATACAACACTGTTAACAATATTAGTAAATAACGCATTTAACAACATTAATATAAAACACTATAATTATAACACTATCGACAATGTTAATTTACCACGCACTGTCTAACAATACTAACAATATTAATGTATAACCCACTGTCTATAAAATTCCATTTGGATGTCATTCCTTATTCCATTAGATAACACACTGTCCTTTAGTTGTATTTTAAATTGGCAGTATGTATCTTGGTGTAATCAATTCACTACAAGCATGCTGGGTAAGACATTCAATATTAATCGCTAAAAATCTATTCAGTCTATACTATAATGTTGTTGACTATTATTAAACATAACGGATATAAAAGGATGTCACTTAATTATGGTTACTATCAACGCTGACATACCATCAAAATTTACTGCCATTATTTACTGTCGGTATATTAATTAAGGGCTGTTAGGAATCAAGGTAGTACTATTACATCCAGCCATGGGGAAATCTAAATCGCTGACATAAGGGAATATAAATAACTGTTATAAGGAAAAAGAAAAATTATTTTTGCACAAAATCCTGAGGATCGTTGTCACGATAACACGATTAAAATCATAATACTAAATCCCAGTCACACAATTCGCTGCCATAGATAGCACAATTAAAATTGCATTACTATATCACAGTCATGTAATTCGCTGCCAAAAAAAAAAAAAGAAATTGTTGGCATTCGGGGTTCATAAAAAAAAATGGAGGTAGCTCGTGAGTGAGCAAGGAGCTGGGTGAATGGGTGAGTAATATGTTGTGGCTATCAACATTAATAAAAACGTAGGAATAAAACACTCACAGCCAAATCACTACCCCCCAAACGCAGGAAAAACAAACACTATCTCTATCAGGTTATAAATGAATCGCTGTGAAAAGGGATGATTTTTCTGTCTCAATAGAGATCAAATCACTATGAAAAGGGATGAGTTTGTTGTCTCAATGGAGATGAAATCACTGTGAAAAGGGATGAGTTTTCTATGCAAAGGATCATATATAAATTCACTGGTAAGATTCTACTAAATGTTTCACTCAGACCACATTTTTGCTGGCGCAAAATAAGTACGAAAAGATGGAGAAAAGCCATCAACCCAGCACCAGGGCATCCAAGGCATTGAACACAAATTGCAGCATAAGGACACACCACCATTCCCACAAAAGAATGATACCTTTTACACATTAATTTCTCCCTCACTCACATAGTAGAAACGCACCAATGGCACACCTAAAATGCTACCTTACACACAAATGCCACGCCACCATTTTCATAGTGAAAGAAACTTCAAAACTCTATCAATCAATTAAGTTGCTACCTATGAATAATTAGACTGTATCTAAACGAAATTCAATGCCAAGTGATTCGGGTATCCGAGTATATATAATGAAAATGGTTAATCTGTGTAAAACACAGAGTAATAAAAGAAATAAAACACAGTTCATGGTGGCCAAGGGCAGAGTAAAATTCATCGTCAAATATAATAAATCGCAGGGTTGATTGGCAGACCAGATGTATAAAAACAACACAAACACAATAAAATCACCTGGAAATGTATCAAACGTGGAATTAAATTTCCAAGAAATGTAATAAAAACACATAGTTACTTTTCCAAGAAATGCATTAAAAACACAAACTTAGAATGCCCGGAAAGGTAATAAAAAAATAGAGTTACTTTGCTAGGAAATGCATTAAAAACATAGACTTAAAATGTCAGGAAAGGTAATAAAAACACAGAGTTACTTTGCCAGGAAATGCATCAAACATAGAGGTCAAACATAGAGGATCATAAGTGATTCACTGAGGGAAAGGATAAATAATCGCAGAGGTAATCAATCACAACAAGGCGCAATACAATCACTCAACTAGGATCAATCAACAGGGGTATACCTCTGGGAAAAACTATCCTTTGCTCATCATCCACGCACAAAAAAATAAGGCATTAGAATCTATAGGTCACTCTGCACCGAAGTGATGACCATCGATTCGGCTCCTGGCTGACTTCTCATGAATGGACTGATGATCTAGGGACGAGGACAAAGGATAAGGCACAATCTCTTCAAATAATCAATAAAACAAACAGAACAATGATAGCACTCAAGGTTCGGTGGCCAAGGAGATCAAATCGATGCGGTGAGTGTAAATCTATGATGACTTAATTTATTGATTAAAAAAACTAAGTATAACACCTTTCTTTACACAATAAAAATTACATAAATGAAAGCGCAAGATCAAAAGTAATATACCATGCAAAATAAAATCATGCGTACCATAGCCCAAGGTGACAACAAATGTGACAAATCTGAGTCGTTGTCCCACGCGCTCCATGCCGCTCCCGCTTGTCGACCGATGTGACTTCACCGGTACCTCCCAACCAATGCTAGGGTTACTCTTCTTCCCCTTTATCCCCCGAGCCACAAACGGGCCACACACTCTAACCCAAATAACAAATAGCAACCAACTCACCTCGAAAGGTTGAGTTAACACTCGTACCCGAGCTCGGTATCCCAACTCCCACAAGATAAGTCAGTCAAGTCAAAAATTCTGCAGCATAATGTTACACATGAAGGAAGAGATCCATAGTCCTCCTCCTCCTCCCTCCTTTATATAGAGTTTCTAAGTGATTTCTTTCCCAAATTCCCATTTAATTTATTTTTCAATAATTTAATTCAAAAATAACCTCCCCCGTACACATGTCACCCATCCCCTTAGTTGCACCAGAAATTAATTTCATTAATTAATTAATTACTCCTATTTCCCTCACCCACCTAAAAACATTCCTAGATTCGCTCATAGGTGTCTCCATATTCCCTTACACATTTTAATGACTTACGCCCTTACTAAATTTCTAGTTGAGTTCAATTCATAAAGTTCTTAAAGGAAAGATTCCTTACTAAGTTGGTCATTCTGCTTTTTCCTTATGTTTCCCTTTTTCTTTAAGTTTCCCTCTTTTTCCCTTAGTTTCCTAATTCTTTTAAATTTTCGTCTTTTCCCTTTTTATCTAAAACTCAAATTAGCTGGTGTAGAGAATGACTTTTTCCCCTTTTTCTTTTTAATTAATAAATTTTAATTAGCAAAAGTAACAAAAAATCATTTCCCCCTTTATAAGAATTTAATCCCCCAAAGTAAATTTTTTTTTTTAAGTAAAAAAGGGAGAGAATCCTTCTATTCAATCCATGAAAAAGTGCAAGTAATACATTGATTTGCGGATGGGAAAGACCCCCCAGAAAGAGAACAGGGGATCATTTGAAACTAACCTATGCTAAAAGAGAGCCCCATAGAGCGCGTAGGCAAAGCAAGATGAAACATTACAATATAAGGAGAAAGGACCGGATCACTGTGTTGTTTTGTGAGGATCCTTTCTACCTTTTTTTTTGCGAACATCAATCCAACCAGAGGAGCTGGTAGGCTCAACAACCTTTACCACCAAAGACAGGTGGTCTGAGGAAGTGCCATAATCTTGAGCTGTGAATTCAATTGTGTTTCTTTGTCGCTGTCCGAGTTGTCTGATTCATGAGGTCGCTTCTGAGTCACTGGGAGCGATGCGGTAATCATGATTGTGTCAATTGTCTCCCCTTTTTCGTGAGGTGGGTGCAAGGACTTAATTGCGGGAGTTGAAATCATGACTTCTGAATCTTCAGGATTTTGTATCGAGGCTGCATGCTGTTTTTTTGGGTCGACGGTTGGCCGCTAAGAGAAATATGGGGCTTGCAAGGGCAATGAGGAAGGCGAAGGAGTTGGAGCAGATTTGTAATGTTGCTTGTTGTCGGAGGAAGGGTTCATGCGGCTTTTGTGAGATTTTGGTCCTTGCCAACCATTGTCTCTTTTCCGTGCTCCAGAAGTTGAGGGAGGGGTGGGGGAAAGAGGACAAGTTGCCTGGAGGTGCCCTGTTTGCTGACAGGAGCGGCATCTAAAGGTGGTGTTCTCATAATCGACCATCTGTATGAAAGGATCTCCATCACCCCAATCTATGAGAATCCTATCCGGAAGCCCTTGACTGAGGTCAATTTCAACGCAGATGCGGGCGAAAGTGACGAATCCTTTTGCTATTCTCTCTGTGTCTATCGTGATAAATATACCCAATGCATTGCCCAGGGTGGGTAAAAAAGATGAAGAATAGAAATGCAGGGGTAGATTGGGTAGTCTTACCCAGACCGGTGTAGTCATGGCTATCATGGTCAGTGGGTTGAAATCCGGGAACCATCGCTGCATGGAGAGACCAGATCTGCCCCAGAACCAAGGACCTTGCTCTAGCACGCGTTGACAATCGACTTCTGTGGAGAAGTTGACGATGAAGAACCCCTTGGAACAGAAGAATAACTCATGATCCTCCGACCAAGTCTTGTTAACCCATTCCTTTAGCGCAGGGGCCGAGGGCCAAAGTCCGTTGAAGTGACAAATGAGGGCTTTGGTCTGGTAGATATAGGCACAGCCATGGACTTGGGGGTCTTCGACTTCTGTTGTTGGAGGTTCTGCGTACTGCTCCACAATGAAGGCACCTCCAAAGGGCTCCTTTGGTTTTGAAGCTTAAGCCTTGAGCCCCGAAGGAGCGGAAGTCCATGTTTTCATGGCCTGCTTGTAGGAGCTTGGATGAGTGACTAAGGGCGCTCCTCCCCGCAACCGAGAAGTGAGGGAAATGGTTGCATTTTTTATATTTCCGTAGTCCCATAGCAGAGAGCCATCCGCAAGCTGTCGACCTTCGAAGATTAGTCGTTGGAATCCAGGCGGAGTCCCTGTAGCTTGGTGGATTTGGGTTTTGAGCTCAAAAACAGAGTCTGAGTCTTGAACCTGCAAGCAAAGAGAAGATCCGGCAATGGTCTTTATGAAAAGGGGGAAATTTGTTGTGATCTCGGAGCTAGTCTTGCCGCGATGTTCATAATGAAACCTCGCTCTTGCATTCCTCTGCAATAGATTTCTGCACCAGAGCGTAGGCGGACAGTCCCCCAAAAGCCGAAGATCTTTGAGGTCTCTGCTATTTGAGTGGCTTCCAATCTTGAGGTTAAGGCGGCGGCAACGGCTAGGGTTTAGTGCTTGCTGGTTTGCCTCGGTCCTACGAAGGAACGCCGCTTCCTTCTCTCCATTAGGGTTTTGTTTTATTCGCATAACCCTCACACCGCCGCTCAACGATCTCTTGGGATCTGGCGCGACTGTCCGGAAAACGACCGAGGAAGGAGAAACGTATGATAAAGAGGAAGAAACGGGGCTGGATCCTTCAGATCTAAGCGCCACATCCACGAGCTTCCACTACAAATCGAAGGTAGAGGCTACCGAACCCTCCAAGTCACCGGAATACTGCTTTGCGTGCCATTCGCCGCCGAAGAGGCCGAGGGTTAAACCATAGCAAGTCTCCTTCACAACACTGGGCGAGGCCTTGGAAGCCATCCGATTTCCGTCGATAAATTCCATAATTATTTTTAGTGTTACTTTGCACCAGACCTGACCATCCCCCAAAGTAATTTGATTTTAATAAATTAATTGAATTTCTTACCCCCTTCTCGTCCCATGTTAAAATGAATAAATATTTTTTTTACTCACTTCGACCTAGATTTTAATTTCCTAGGTTGGGCGACATTTTTATTAGGGAAAATGTTTTAAAAACTTTCTTATCACATCATTCATTCTAAGGTCATCTAGGTTTATTCACTTATTAGTTAACAATGCGACATGCCCTTCAGGACGCACTAGGTGCTCCAAGGGTGCTACTTGCCTCAATAAATTCCCTTGTGTGATGTGTCCTTCAGGATGCACTACGTGCTCCAAGGGTGCCACTCCCCTCTTTCCATTTTTCTTGCGTGACATGCCCTTCAGGATGCACTACGTGCTCCAAGGGTGCCACTCACCTCTTGACTGACTTGGCAGACATAAAAAACCCCTGGAGTCAATACTCCTCCAGGTGATCTTGTGGGAGACTAAGGGCCTATAAGGAATAAGGCCCCTGTGTTATTGCGCACCCCTTAGAATCATCGTGAGCGACTGTCGCAGTCTGCCCTCACGACATTGTGGGTCTTCTCAAACTAGGTAATTGTTAACCTACAGTTTGAGCCACGACGAGAGTGCTAGTAGGTTGTGGCAGGGATGTTGTCCACACCTATCCCTTAATGTCTTTGTTTGTCATGTGTGACCCCTCTACTCCACAGGTGAGTCTGGTTGACAAACTATCATCAGTCTGCATTATCAACAAATCATGTCAACAATAATAATCAATCATCATAACATCTAATCAGATGTACATATGTCATATCTACAATAATACAACCCCAATAGTCCACTCCCTGACTCAATCTAGAGTCCAAGGGGTTTCATCGATGCCTCTGCGTCCTCGAGGTCCAAAGTCCTGTACACTCAGGAGAACCCAGTCAAGAGCACCTGTCTATGTAAACACACAAATTAACATATCCATAATGCCTCATAATCATAATCAAACGACCAATAGAATAATAATTCGTATCACTTGCAAGCAAGTGTCTTCAAAGAATAAGTTCTCTTAGTGCGCGCAAGAGCGGGATGTTACAAGATTCATGATCCAAGAAAGGAGAGAGCTAGAGGAGCAATTAAGTTGCTCAATTGTAAGCCTGAGGGCCTATTGTAATTAGCATTTTTGCCATTAGAGATTCATGAGAGTTTCTTTTCAGAATTTGTGTTCTTTTTTTATCATTTTATCTTGTCATCTTGCTTGAATGGAATTGTAGGCATTGCATATCAATGATTGTTCATGAGGCAGGAAATTCATGAGCTACAAATGATTTCTAGTAATTGCCTCATTTCATGATCTCTGTTCTAGTTATCTTTTAAGTCAATTTTGCAGAGAGGATCTTTGCTTGATGATATTCTTCTTTTTGTTATCTTTCTTATACCTCCATCCATCAATTATATCCCTTTTGGTCTGGTATGAGCTTGAGTGCCTTTGATCTGTAGGATGTGTTGACTCCATGCCCAATGGAATGATTTTGCTAACAGTTTGATGCCCTCTACCTTTCTTGCTCTTCCTTGTTGATCCACCCTTTTAAAATTGATTTACTTTTTTAGGCTGGAATGGTTGAGCAGGGCTCCTTGATTGTAGAATTTTTACTAAGTAAGTTGTTCTCTATTTATGTATTGGACTTGAGACATTTTGATCAATAGAAGTCAATTTCTTTTTACATCATCTTGTTGCCTCTTATACTGAAATACTCATGATTGGATGATCCATATGAGATGTTGTGATTGTGTTATGATGAATGTTTGATTATAATACTACTATGAATGTTTTTTGGTGTTATTAAACTTTAAGTTCAAGAAGTTCTTGTGACTGAGTTTTTCTTCCCTTGGCTGCTTGAAGACATGGTGTCAATAGAAGACCTTTTACACCTTCCTCACTATGTCTTCCTCCTATTCATTTTTACACCAAATCATTGACTGAAGTTAATCAAGACCTCATTTTCTTATGCATGCTAGCCCATATTTCTGAGTTACAACATTCTTATTTTGAGTTTTGTCCATTTGACCTTAAATCATTCATTTACATTTACAAATATTTTGATGGGTACTGGACTTATCCTCTTGCAATCTGAGGGTGATTCTCAGTGCTAACAAGTTGGCATACCATAGTTACATGGCTAGATTTGGCATAAGAGAGTTAGTTGGCTTGTGATTAACTTTTGATATGATTAGGACAAGACTGACCAAATCTTCCCTCGTAAGTATAAACCTTTTTTTTTTATAGTTAATGACATCATCCTACTATATAAACTTTCTTTTACATTTTTAGGATAGATTTTCATAACTAATTTTTTTATTTAAATTACGAAACTCGAACCTTTTGTTTTTATAGTTATTGACACCATCCTACTATATCAACTTTCTTTTACTTTTTTGTGGTAGATTTTCATTACTTATATTTTATTGAAATTCTGAAACTCTATTTTTTAGAGAAATTCTGGTAACACCTATTACTATATATGGAAGTTGCACTTTACATTTTGAGATCAGACTCGTAAAGGAAACCATTGATCTACTAAACTAGATTCATTAATAAATGAGTGATGTAAACATTATGTAATCCATTGTAAAGCAATCAATGTTAACAAACGGATGGATAAACCAACTACAGAGTGATTTGACATAGAGCTAGACCTCTTTTCCTTTTCTTGACAAATCGATAGTGGATCAATTCACCTCTGTATTGTGAAGGAGTTTGTAATGAATTTTACGAAACTCTGACAATGAACCCTACATAACATAGACCTCCGTATTTCCTTGATATATCAAAACAGAAAACCCGATCACAAAAGATTGATTACAATATTAACAAGAAATTTCAAAACATTCTACACTGCCCACTTGCATATGCCCTATTTTTTTTTTTATTGAAATGTAAACATGGGAATCATAATAACTGCAATTCATTCCAGATACACAAAGATGGGATCAATTGGACTCGAATATCCTAACAAAAACAACCACCTCCTAAATTTTCTAGTTACATGGAAAACATAATCGTCTTATCCTAACAAATTCCACACATTGAGGAACCAACTCCTATAGTAAAACATTTTTAACCTCTTGGTCATTATAGATTTCACGAATTCCCCTGCATCATGCTCCCACATAACAAAGAATTCATGGGATCCTACCCATGAGGTCATCAATAGTTTTTCCACTTTTATGTAATAGTGTGGCAGTCATCCAGGTTGTGTCTGCCACTGGATAGTTCTTCCACTTGAAGAGATATTCATAATATTCCTTGCCCATGGTGTTCTTGATAATTATTTTATCTAGGATCTTCTTTGGTTGCAAAATATCTGTTGATGGCCACTTCTTTTGCCACTGAACTAGTTGTTGTTGTCCATTGTCACCTATTGGTTCCATTACATATTCAATTTGATACTTATATAAGTCTGCCAGTTGTTTTCCATTGCCACCTGAAGATGTAATGGAACTAGCAGGTGACAATGGAAAACAACTAGCAGAATTATATAAGTATCAACTTGAAGATGTAATGGAACCAACAGGTGACAATGGAAAAAAACAACTAGTTCAGTGGCAAAAGCAGTGGCCATCAACAAAGATTTTGCAACCAGAGAAGATCGTAGATAAAATAATGATCAAGAAGACCATGGGCAATGAATATTATGAATATCTCTACAAGTGGAATAACTATCCAGTGGTAGACGCAACCTGGATGACCACCACACTATTACATAAACGTGGCAAAACTATTGAAGACCTCATGGGTAGGAGCCCATGAATTCTTTGATCCTTGGGAGCATGATGTAGGGGAATTCATGAAATCTATAATGACCAAGAGGTTAATTTTTTTTTACCTGATTGAGTCAGGGAGTGGACTATTGGGGTTGTATTATTGTAGATATAACATATGTACATCTGATTAGATGTTATGATGATTGATTTTTATTGCTGACATGATTTGTTGATAATGCAAGCTGATGATAGCTTGCCGAACAGACTCACATGTGGAGTAGAGGGGTCACACATGACAACCAAAGACGTCGAGGGATAGGTGTGGACAACATCCCTGTCACAACCTACTAGCACTCCCGTCGTGGCTCGAACTGTAGGTTAACGATTACCTAGTTCGAGAAGACCCACGATGCCGTGAGGGCAGACTGCGACAGTTTCTCACGATGATTCTAAGGGGCGCGCAATAAGGCAAGGGACTTATTCATTAGAGGCCCTTAGTCTCCCACAAGATAACCTGGTGGAGTATTGACTCCAGGTTTTTTTTATGTCTACCAAGTTAGTTAGAGGCGAGTGGCACCCTTGGAGCACGTAGTAAGTATTGAAGGGCATGTCGCGCAAGAAAAATGAAAAGAGGCGAGTGGCACCCTTGGAGCACGTAGTGCATCCTGAAGGGCACGTCATGCAAGGGAATGGATTGAGGCGAGTGGCACCCTTGGAGCATCTAGTGCGTCCTGAAGGGCACGTCGTGTTGTTAACTAATAAGTGAATAAACCTAGATGGCCTTAGAACAAATGATGTGATAATAAAGTTTTTAAAAACTTTTCCCTAATAAAAATGTCGCCCAACCTAGGAAATTAAAATCTAGGTCAAAGTGATACTTGTGGTAAAAAAATAATTTATTCATATTTAAACATGGGACGAGAAGGGGGTAAGAAATTCAATTAATTTATTAAAATCAAATTACTTTGGGGGATTAAATTCTTATAAAGGGGGAAATGATTGTTTGTTACTTTTGTTAATTAAAATTTATTAATTAAAAAGAAAAAGGGGAAAAAGTAATTCTCTACACCAACTAATTTGAGTTTTAGATAAAAGGGGAAAAGACAGAAATTTAAAAGAATTAAGAAACTAAGGGAAAAAGAGGGAAACATAAATAAAAAGGGAAACATAAGGAAAAAGCAGAATGACCAACTTAGTAAGGAATCTTGCCTTTAAGAACTTTCTAAATTGAACTCAACTAGAAATTTAGTAAGGGAGTAAGTCATTTAAATGTGTAAGGGAATATGGGGACACCTAGGAGCGAATATAGGAATACTTTTAGGTGGGTGAGGGAAATAGGAGTAATTAATTAATTAATGAAATTAATTTCTGGTGCAACTAAGGGGATGGGTGACATGTGTACGGGGGAGGTTATTTCTAAATTAAATTATTGAAAAATAAATTAAATGGAAATTTGGGAAAGAAATCACTTAGAAACTCTATATAAAGGAGGGAGGAGAAGGAGTATGAATCTCTTCCTTCATGCGTAATGTTACGCTGCAAAATTTTTGACTTGACTGACTTATCTTGTGGTTGTTGGGATACCCATCTCGGGTACGAGTGATAGCTCGACCTTTCGAGGCGAGCTGGTTGCTATTTGTTCTTTGGGTTAGAATGCATAGCCCCTTTGTGGCTTGGGGGGCTAAGAGGGAAGAAGAGTACCCCTAGCGTTGGCTGGGAGGTACTGATGAAGTCACATTGGTCGGCAAGCGGGAGTGGCATGGAGCGCACGGGACAATGACTCAGAGTTGTCACCTTGGGCTATGGTACACATGATTTTATTTTGCATGGTAGATTACTTTTGATCTTGTGCTTTCATTTCTATACTTTTTATTGTGTAAAGAAAGGGGTTATACTTAGAGTTTTTAATCGAGAACTTAAGACATCATAGCTTTATGCTCTCCCTATCGATTTGATATCCTTGGCCACCGAACCTTGATTGTTATGGCTTTTCTATTTGTTTTATTGTTTATTTGAAGAGATTGTGCCTTATCCTTCGTCCTCGCCCCTAGATCATTAGTCCACACCTGAAAAGTCAGCCAGGAGCTGAATCGACGGTTGTCACTTTGGTGCATAGAGACCTATAGATTCCAATTCCCTTCTTTTCTGTGCATTGAGTGATTTTCTTGTGCCTTGTTGCGTTTGATTACCTCTATGATTGTTTATCCTTTCCCTCAACAAATCACTTACGATACTCTACGTTTGATGTATTTCCTGGCATTTTAAGTCTGCATTTTTAATGCATTTACTGACAAAGTAACTCTTTGTTTTTATTACCTTTCTGGGCATTTTAATTCTGTGTTTTTAATGCATTTCATGGCAAAGTAAATCTGTGTTTGTATTACATTTCCTGGCAATTTAGGTCCACGTTTGATACATTTCCGGGCGATTTTACTGTGTTTTTTTTTATATACATCTAGTCTACCAATCAACCCTGCGGTTTATTATATTTGACGACAAATTTTACTTTTCCCTTGGCCACCATGGATTGCGTTTTATTTCTTTTATTACTCTGTGTTTTACACAGATTAACCATTTGAATATTATATACTCGGATACCCAGATCACTTGGCATTGCATTTCATTTAGATACAGTCTAATTATTCGTAGGTAGCAACTTAATTGATTGATAGAGTTTTGAAGTTGCTTTCAATGTGAAAATGGTGGTGTGGCATTTGTGTGTAAGGTAGCATTTTAGGTGTGCCATTGGTGTGTTTCTACTGTGTGAGTGGGGGAGAAATTACTATGTAAAGGGTATTGTTCTTCTGTGCGAATGGTGGTGTGTACTTATGCTGCGATTCATGTTCACTGCCTTGGATGCCCTGGTGTTGGGTTGATGGCTTTTCTCCGTCTTTTTGTACTTATTTTGGGCCAACAAAAATGTGGTCTAAGTGCATCATTTAGTAGAATCTTACCAGCGAGTTTAAATCTGATCCTTTGCACAACAAACTCATCCCTTTTCACAGCGATTTCATCTCCACTGAGACAAAAAACTCACCCCTTTTCACAACGATTTCATCTCTATTGAGACAACAAACTCATCCCTTTTCACAGTGATTCATTTATAACCTGATAGAGATAGCGTTTGTTTTTCCTGCGTTTGGGGGGTAGCGATTTGGCTGTGAGCATTTTATTCTTGTGTTTTTATTAATTTTGATAGCCACAACTCCTTACTCACCCATTCACCCAACTCCTTTCTCACTCAAGAGATACCTCCGTTTTTGTTTGATGAACCCCGAATGCCAACAATTTGTTTTTTTTTTGGCAGCGAATTACGTGACTATGATATAGTAATGATATTTTAATTGTGCTATCTATGGCAGCGAATTGTGTGACTTGGTTTTAGTATATCAATTTTAATTGTGCTATCGTGACAACGATCCTCAAGATTTTGTGCAAAATAAGTTTTTATTTTTCCTTATAACAACTATTTATATTCCCTTATGTCAGCGATTTAGATTTTCCCATGGCTGGATGTACCAATACTACCTTGATTCCTGACAACCCTTAATTAATATACTGACAGTAAATAATGACAGTAAATTTTGATGGTATACTAGCGTTGATAGTAACCATAATTAAGTGACAACCTTTTATATGCGTTATGTTTAATAATAGTCAACAACATTATAGTATAGACTGAACAACTTTTTAGTGATTAATATTGAATGTCTTACCCAACATGCTTGTAGCGAATTGATTACACCAAGATACATACTACCAATTTAAAATAAAACTAAAGGACAACATGTTATCTATTGGAATAAGGAATGACATCCGAATGGAATTTTATAGACAGTGGGTTATACATTAATATTGTTAGTATTGTTAGACATCGCGTGGTAAATTAACATTGTCGATAGTGTTATAATTATAGTGTTTTATATTAATTTTGTTAAATGTGTTATTTACTAATATTGTTAACATTGTTAGATTAATAGTGTTATATATTGATATTGTTATTATTGTTATATATTATTAACTCGTTAAGTTAGATTTGTATTTATTGATAAATTTAGACTTGTTAATTTAGACAACAAACCGATTATTATATAAGCAACATGATTCAGTAGTGCACCTAAATTAATGGACAATGGGTGTTGTTAATCAACGTTTCTTGATGTTGTTCAGTGCCTAACTTAGGTCACCATGTGATAAATTATATGACCTTAGTAGCTTGGTAACAACTCACTCCTTCGCAATTAGACCTCTTGGTTAGATGGTTGGGTTGTTGGCGAAGTCGTGTACTAGCTTGCACATTTTCTTGATTGACGTCATCATGCGTCTTGTCGACCTGTTTATTGGGGTGTTGGTGTAGTCTTATTGTCTATTACTTCAGCTCCTAGCGCATTGGATTTTTCTTGAGTCCATGGTCCAGATAGGTTAGGTTGTGCCAGGGTTATTGTCGCACCTATCGCTTGGGGATGACATGATCCCTGATGGGGATCATGGTGTGCCCTATTGGATAGAGGCAAATGATAACTTGGTCGGAGTCTATGCTTCTCATTGTAGGATTTGTTGTGTTGTCTGTGCCGAGCGGGTAGTTCGTTTCCTTCTTGATTTACGCATGTTTTGCCCAATTGCTCTTTGTGCTAGGGCATGGAGTCATAGTTGTCTATTGCTTGATCTACGAGCTTGTGTTCATTGTCAGGTTGTGTGGTTCAACTATTTTTCATCGCTTCCTTCCTGCCTAAAAATAAAAAAAAAAATTCTGCTTCACGTGTAGTCGCAACGACTGGGGTCGTTACATATGGTATCAGGTCGGGTTCAACCCGCAACTTGGGATCACTACGAATTTTGTTGATGTGACTTTTGATTGTAATGTTGCTAATTAAGTTGACTTGTATTCGTGCAGGTAATCATGGTTAGAGGACACCGTGGAGGCAGACGACGGGATGCGAGGGGAAGAGGTGTGACGTCTCCAGTAGCATCCATGCCTGAGGGGTCTAACCCCCAGGGAGAGGAACAAGTTGTCGGGCATGAGAAGATAGTGGTGGGTGATGTGGTTGGGCTGATGAGGTCCTTCCAGCGGATGTTTGAGGCACTAATCATCCATTTGGACAGAGACACCCCCTGAGGGTCCACTGTGTGATCCGGTCGATACTGGTAGCATTCACCGCGAACTCGATAAGGTCAAATTTCCTAAGTTCTTTGGTGCCCCGGATGGCACAACTGTCGAGGCATGGTTGGAGAATATGACTACGTGATTAGTACTTCGCGACTATACCTCCAATATGAAGGTTTGCATAGCGGTCTTTCAATAGAAGGGGAGAACTCTTCTATGGTGGAAGACGCTCCTGTCGCATTTGAACATTGTCGTCGAAGACGTGTCATGGAAACTATTTGAGGAACAATTTCGAGAGTGGCTTGTCGGAGGGATTCGTTGAGCATCGACTCAACGAGTTCAATGCCTTGCGAAGGGAGACCGTACAATGCCTGAGTATGAGGTTCATTTTTGGATTTGTTTCGGTATGCTTTGCACCAATTTACCAAGAAATTAAGGTCAACAAGTTCGTGTTGGGCCTTAATGTTAGGATTCAACTTCTACTTCGGGTATTGGAATGTGGAGAGCCACATTACCAGTGCGACTGCCCCGTGGAGAGGACTAGAGCATCTGGATTAGACGGACCCACTAGCGTGGGAGATTTGGGAAAGTCCTATCGGATTCATGCAACGGTGAATAACCGCCATGCAGAGCACCAATCGACTGTGCTCAAGATGTCAGGTATCGTCACTGACCAGACCCTTAGTATTTTGATAGATCCCGGTGCTGCCGAGAGTTTCATTTCTGGTGCAATGCTAAGAAGGATTAAGGTAAAGGCAATTGAACATGATGAGTTTAGCTTTGTAGAGATGGATTTGGGAGCCAAACAGAAGGTTGGAGGGAAGGTTACAGGTTGTACCCTTAACCTGGGAGAGTTTTTCACCAACGCCAACCTGTACGTCATGATCTTAGGATATTATGACATCATGATCGGTATGGACTGGTTGGAATAACATGAGGCGATACTCAACTGTAAGAATAAATGGTTGAGCTTGGTCGATGATGAGGGATAGAGATGTGTGATTATAGGACGGAACCAGGGAGTTTCCTTGAGGTTTATCTCTTCCTTGCAGTTAAGGAAAATCATGTGTAAGGGATGTAAGATTTATGTGATCCTTGCATTAAACGAGAAGGGAGTAGCGGAAGGTCTAGAACACCTTCCTGTGGTGAGAGAGTTTGAGGACGTCTTCTTGGAGGAGTTACCTGGGATGCCACCGGAGAGGGAATTGGAATTTACCATAGACCTAAAATCGAGGACTGAACCAATAGCGAGAACACCTTATCGTATGTCAACCCCGAAGTTACAGGAGTTGAGAATACAACTGAAGGAGTTGCTGGACCTAGGACTTATACATCTAAGTGTGTCACCGTGGGGTACACCTAGTATTTTCATATGAAAGAAGGATGGGTCATGGAGACTTTGCATTGACTACCATCAATTTAACAAGGCAACAATCAAGAATCAATATCCGTTGCTGAGGATTGATGATCTGTTTGATCAAATGAAGTGTGCGGTGGTGTTTTTAAAGATCAATTTTTGATCAGGGTATCAAAAGTTACGGATCAAGGGGGATGATGTCCCTAAGAGCGCCTTTAAGATGAGGTTTGGACATTATGAGTTTACTATTTTACCGTTTGGACTGACAAATGCCCCAAGGGTATTTATGATTTTGATGAACGGGGTGTTTCATGAGTACTTGGACAAGTTCGTCCAAGTATTCATTGACGATATTTTGAATTACTCTCGAATGATGGAGGAGCACGACGAGAACTTGTGCTTGGTACTACAGTGTCTATGAGAGCACAATTTGTATGGGAAATTGTTGAAGTGCTCGTTTTATCAATCGAGGATTCACTGCCTAGGGCATGTCATCTCTGGCGAGGGTATTGCTGTGGATCCAACAAAGGTCCAGGATATTATGGAATGGCCTGTGCCGATGAATGTCTCGGAAGTGCATAAGATTCATGGGTTTAGCAGGATACTATCGACAGTTCATCAAGGGATTTTTGAAGATAGAAAATCCGATCACAAAATTGCAGAAGAAGAACAAGAAGTTTGTTTGGATCAAAAAATGCGCAAAGACATTTCGGAGGCTCAAAGAGCTGTTGACAAAAACACCGATACTAAAGGTCCTTGACATGGACATAGACTTCTTGTTATGCACTGACTCATCCCAGGGAGGATTAGACAGAGTCTTGATGCAAGATGGTCGAGTGATCTCTTACATTTCGAGGAAGTTGAGAAGGCATTAGGAGAACTACACGACACACGATTTGGAGTTGTTATCTATTGTATATTCCTTGAGAGTGTGGAGACACTACCTTATTGGATGAAAATTTGAACTAAAAATGAACCAATGTGGACTTCAACACATCTTTACACAAAGCGACCTGAATGCGCGACAACGACGTTGGCCGAAATCACTTAGCGAGTATGATTTCGATATTAATTACATAAAAGGAACAATGAACTGAGTGGCAGATGCATTGAGTTAGAGACCACACATATTTTTGGTGATGCCTCTTTAGATGAATCTACATGAAAAGGTTCTAACTTTACAATGTGACGATGACTGGTACAAAGAGGTCAAGGATTTTATCGGACAAAACACAATGATGGTACCAATATTTGAAGGATTTATGTTTGACGAAGATGGATTATTGAGGTTTAAAAATCGAATTTACGTACCACCGAACGACGAGTTGAGGAGTTTGATCCTAAATGAGGCTCATATATCAATGTACATGGCTCACCTGGGTGTCATGAAGATGAGGGTGGACCTTAAACCCTTATTCTTCTGGAAAGAAATGAAGGCAGACATAGTAAACTATGTGGCCAGATGTCTAGAATGTCAACAGGTAAAGGCTGGACATAGACATCCAACAAGATTACTACAGCCAAACGGTATTCCATAATCGAGATGGGAGGTTATTTCGATGGATTTCATTGTTGGATTTCCACTGATGACAAGGAGACACAACTCAATTTTTTTGGTAGTCAACACTCTGACGAAGAGTGCTCATTTTATTCCTGTGCATATGATGTATCAGGCACTTGACATGGCTAGAGTTTTCATTAGTGAGATTGTGAGGCTGCATGGCATTCCTGAGAGGATTATATCCGATCGAGGATCGGTGTTTACTGGACAATTTTGGACTAGTTTCCAAGAGGCCTTGAGAACCCAACTTAACTTTAGTATTGCGTATCACCCGAAGATAGACGGGCAGACTGAACGAACAAGCCAAATCTTGGAAGACACGTTGCGCATGTACATGATGGACCAAAAAAATCATTGGGAGGAATTCTTGCCACTGGTAGAATTCACTTATAACAACAGTTACCAAAGCACCATTAAGATGGCACCTTTCGAGTTCCTTTATGGGTGACAGTGTTGGATACCTTTAAGTTGGGATCGACTTGAGGATAGGGTCCTGGTGGGTCCATAAGTGATCCAAGAAATGGAAGATCAAATAAAAACAATAAGACAATTGATCAAAGAAGCGCATGATCGACATAAGAGTTATGTCGATGCGCGTCATGTCAACCTTAGTTACGAAGTTGGCGATCAAGTCTTCTTGTGGGTAAAACCACATAAGAGTTCAATCAAGTTTGGAAAGGTAGATAAACTCTCTCCTAGGTTCGTGGGACCTTTTGAGATTGTGGAGAGGAAGAGGCATGTGACCTATCGACTAGCCTTTCCTGATTCGTTGAGGCGTATGCATAATGTTTTTCAGGTATCTATTTTGAGACATTACATTAGTATTCCTACACATGTTATTGACATGAGTTCCTTGCAGGTATCAGACGAGGGGGTGCTCATGGCTAAGCCGATCCACATCCTGGATAATTTCATTCGACAACTACGATGTCAAACAATATATTAGGTCAAGGTCCAGTGGGACAACTATAGTCTGCACTCGACGACCTGCAGGGACGCATATGATATGCGTCAAAAATTTTCATTTTTGTTTGATGGATAGACTTATGATACTATGATACACATTATTTCGACACTTAGATACTGTGAAACTTTGGGACAAATTTTAGACCAAGAGGGGGTGTATGTAACATCCCTCTCTTGCGCGCATTGAGCAAACTTATTCTTTGAGGACACTTTCTTGCAAGTGATCTAGATTTTTATACTATTGGTCATTTGATTATGATTATGAGGCATTATGGATATGTTAATTTGTGTGTTTACATAGACAGGTTCTATTGACTGGGTTCTCCTAAGTGTGCATGACTTTGGACCTCGAGGATACAGAGGCATCGATGAAACCCCTTGGACTCTGGATTGAGTAAGGGAGTGGACTATTGGGGTTGTATTATTGTAGATATGACATATGTACACCTGATTAGATGTTATGATGATTGATTATTATTGCTGCCACGATTTATTGATAATGAAGGTTGACGATAGCTTGCTGACCAAACTCACATGTGGAGGAGAGGGGTCATGCACGACAACTAGAGACGTTGAGGGAGAGGTGTGGACAACAATCCTGCCACAACCTACTAGCACTCCCACTGTGGCTTGAACTATAGGTTAACGATTACCTAGTTCGAGAAGACCCACGATGCTGTGAGGGAATACTGCGACTCTAAGGGGCATGCAATAAGGCAGGGGCCTTATTCCTTATAGGCCCTTAGTCTCCCACAAGATCACCTGGTGGAGTATTGACTCCAAGGGATTTTGATGTCTACCAAGTCAGTCAAGAGGTGAGTGGCACCCTTGGAGCACCTAGTGCATCTCGAAGGGAATGCCGCTCAAGAAAAATAGAAAGAGGCAAGTGGCACCCTTGGAGCATGTAGTGCATCCTAAAAGGCACGTCACGCAAGGGAACAGATTTAGGCGAGTGACACCCTTGGAGCACATAGTGCGTCCTGAAGGGCATGTCGCGCAAGGGAATAGATTCAGGCGAGTGGCACCCTTGGGACATGTTGCGTTGTTAACTAATAAGTGAATAAACCTATATGGCCTTAGAATGAATGATGTGATAAGAAAGTTTTTAAAACATTTTCCCTAATAAAAATGTCACCCAACCTAGGAAATTAAATCTAGGTCGAATTGATACTTGTGGTAAAAAAACAACTTATTCATATTTAAACATGGGACGAGAAGGGGGTAAGAAATTCAATTAATTTATTAAAATCAAATTACTTTGGGGGATTAAATTCTTATAAAGGGGGAAATGATTGTTTGTTACTTAAATTTCTAATTAAAATTTATTAATTAAAAAGAAAAAGGAGAAAAAGTAATTCTCTACACCTGCTAATTTAAGTTTTAAATAAAAAGGGAAAAGAGGGAAATTTAAAAGAATTAGGAAACTAAGGGAAAAAGAGGGAAACATAAAGAAAAAGGGAAACATAAGGAAAAATAAGAATGATCAACTTAGTAATGAATCTTGCCTTTAAGAACATTTTAAATTGAACTCAACTAGAAATTTAGTGAGGACATAAGTCATTAAAATGTGTAAGGGAATATGGGGACACCTAGGAGCGAATCTAAGAATGATTTTAGGTGGGTGAGGGAAATAGGAGTAATTAATTAATTAATGAAATTAATTTCTGGTGCAACTAAGGGGATGGGTGACATGTATGGGGGAGGTTGTTTCTGAATTAAATGATTGAAAAATAAATTAAATGGAAATTTGGGAAAGAAATAACTTAGAAATTCTATATAAAGGAGGGAGGAGGAGGAGTATGGATCTATTCCTTCATATGTAACGTTACATCACATAATTTTTGACTTGACTGACTTATCTTGTGGGAGTTGGGATACCCAACTCAGGTACGAGTGGTAGATCGACCTTTTGAGGTGAGCTGGTTGCTAGTTGTTCTTTGGGTTAGAGTACATGGCCCCTTTGCGGCTTGGGGGGATAAGGGGGAAGAAGAATACCCCTAGCGTTGGCTGGGAGGTACCAGTGAAGTCACATTGGTCGAAAAACGGGAATGACACAAAGAGCGTGGGAAAACGACTCAAAGCTGTCACCTTGGGCTACGATACACATGCTTTTATTTTGCATGGTAGATTACTTTTGATCTTGTGCTTTCATTTCTGTACTTTTTATTGTGTAAAGAAAGGTGTTATACTTAGAGTTTTTAATCGATAACTTAAGTCATCATAGCTTTACGCTCGCCACATCGATTTGATCTCCTTGGCCACCAAACCTTGATTGCTATGACTGTTCTGTTTGTTTTATTGATTATTTGAAGAGATTCTGCCTTATCCTTCATCCTCGTCTCTAGATCATCAGTCCATTCCTGAGAATTCAGTGAGGAGCCGAATCGACGGTCTTCACATCAGTGCATAGCGACCTATAGGTTCTAATGCCTTTCTTTTTCGTGCGTGGATGATGAGTGAAGGATAGTTTTTCCCAAAGGTCTACCCCTGTTGATTGATTCTGGTTGAGTGATTGTCTTGTGCCTTGTTGCGATTTTTTATCCTTTCCCTCAACGAACCACTTACGATCCTCTACGTTTGACCTCTATGTTTGATGCATTTCCTGGAAAAGTAACTCTGTGTTTTTATTACCTTTCTTGGAATTTTTAGTCTGTGTTTTTAATGCATTTCCTGGCCAAGTAACTCTGTGTTTTTATTACCTTTCTGGGCATTTTAAGTCTTCATTTCCTAGCAAAGTAACTTTGTGTTTTTCTATGTGATGCAACAACTCTTCAAAAACAAAAAAAATCTTTGTTGATGAATTATGAGATTGTAGATGCCTCCAGTAGGTGCAATTAGAATATTTCCTTAACACTTCAAGTTTTCAAAAAATAATCACCATAAGAAATGGATAATCATCATCTCCAATTTCCCTTTTCCAACCAATCTGCAGCAGATTCCACAACGTCTGTCTGAACTAGGAGTAGAATTCAATTCTTTGATAAAACATTTAGACAACTTTAATGACTCAATCTCAATTATTTCCTTTTAAAACATGGATGCTGAAAACAATGAGATTGACTGACACCAACTTCATAAATGCAATAATGGTAATGAGTGAAGATGCATTTCAAGATGCGCTCTGAAATCTTCTGATTCATCGGTGCTGCGAAATGACCAAATTTTCTACTGCAAATTTCCGTGCTAACACGAATCTTGCACGACTTCGATCCTAATTCCTGATCAAATTTGAATTGTATGACAACTCTTGTATGGCTTCGATCCTAATTCCTGATCAAATTTGAATGGTATTCCAACTCTTGCACGACTTCGATCCTAATTCCTGATCAAATTTGAATACATCTGGATCCTTAGATACTTCATTTGATAGATGTTATGGTGGATTGTGAAATTAATTTTGAAAGACTATTTAAAAGACCGCCCTTTTTATCCTAATTTCAGATCAACTATGAATCCATCTGGATCCTTATATACTTCATTTGACAGATGTTATGGTGGATCGTGAAATTAATTTTGACAAGCTATTTAAAAGACCGCCCTTTTTATCCTAATTACTGATCAAATTTGAATTCATATGGATCCTTAGATACTTCATTTGATAGATGTTATGGTAGATCATGAAATTAATATTGACAAACTATTTAAAATACCGCCCTTTTTAAAGGTTGATACCAATTCCCCACTTCTCAATTGACATGTAAAATTTTAAATTGTAAGTCTTTTTTGAAGACCAAATTTGGATGAACACTTCTTTGATGAGCTATAACCCTTTGGAAGGGCTCGGACGAGTTCAAATTTGATTGTTGACTGCCATCTTCTCCTCCTACAAGTGTAAATGGAACAAAATTTTTAAATTAAAATTATTTTAATTGCATTCAATGAAAATTTCAAATTCGATTATCCATTCCTTATACTCTCATCCCAAGGTAAAATAGTTACATAATTTAAATTTTCATGTATGTTAGTGTGTAAAATAGTTACTTGACTACATTTTTCTTAAATTTTATTTGCCAATTATTCAATATTCAAATAACTAAATCACAAGGAGCCCACAACCCACAAAGATCTCTCTTGATGCTAAAAAATGAATTCAACTATGTCTAGCATGTGTCATAGAATTAAGAAAAAATAGAATAATATTCATTCTATTCCCTCTCAATGCATCACATGGTGTGGCCACTCACTATTAAGGTTCATTCTCTCTGTCTTTCACACTTTATATGATTTCATGGAACATCATTTTCCCGATGGAATATTGTATTATTGTGACATGGTGAGCACAATGCACTTGGTTACAAAGCATCAAATGATTCATATGTTGAGGCGTGTATCGTTGGATCTAATTTAACTTTGGATTTAATGATGCAAACCTAAACATGTAGAGCATTTAATGCTTTGCTGCTGGGTGCTTAGTGTTAGTGATTTGACATTATATAGTTGATAGGTTGAAAGAGAAGGATAACACTTAGCAATAGGTTGTGATGTTTGGGGATTGTAATATATTGTCGATAACTTGGACAATCTCTTTTTACATTGGCTTCGTAACTTTGGATCCAAAGATGTACACCATGACAAGCAAAGCATTTAATGATCTATAGTTGATAGTCAGGCATGTAGTGTTGATCGTCTGGCATAAGGAAATTAGGTTGAAAGAGAAGGAAAAAACCTAGCAATAGGTTGTGATGTTCTAGTATTGTAATATATTGTCTAAAACATGAAAAGTCTATTTTTACATGGGATTCAACCTTTGGGTTTCTTAGTTCTATCATTCTATGAGACTAAGCAAGGTATTTTGTTTATTTTAAAAATTAATATGTCTCTTACATTTGTTTATGTTTTCCCTAATTGTCTTGTAACGATATATCCTTACGATCTGCATGGTTCTATTCAGATTTTAGTTAATGATCTCAGACATATTTGGAAAATTTCTCATGACATTCCAATAACAACACATGTTCACTGTTAAGTCTTTGACTTTTCCAACTTATACTTCATGGGAAACAATGTATGACTTTTCCAAGGTATACTTCATTGGCAACAATATATGAGGGAACATTACACATCACCAAAGTGGGATGGAGAGATGCAAATCATTTAAGTATTGATTTCGTCGTATCCATACTTTGAAGGAAAGGTGTGCATTGTGTTTAAGGGTAAAGAGAGACACTACACATAGGAAGCAACACAGACCACCATTCTATAAACCTACTTGCCCCCACTAGAGCAATGGATGTTTGATCATTTACGTGTCCCTCCCACCCATTGTTATGGTGATTGGACAATGTGAAATTCCAAGGGACAAACAATTGACTTAGTTGTTGAAATTTACCTCAAACAAGTGGAAAAAACCAATTATCCAACCAGTAGCCTTATACTATTTACTTAGTTGTTGAAAGTTACCTCAAACAAGTGGAAAAAACCAATTAGCCAACCACTAGCCTTATACTATTTGTAGAGAATCGAGATGATATGTCCTTAAAAGATACCTTTGACCTAAATACCTTATAAGAAGGTAGTGTGTTTATAAAAATCAATTAGCCAACAAATAGCCTTATACGATTTGTAGAGATGATATCTCCTTAAATGATACTTTTGACTAAAATACCTTATAAGAAGGTAGAGTGTTCATAAAAATGTAGTTATACTTTTTATTTGATGTAATTAATTATGATGGTATTTTAGATGAAATGACTTCTCTTTTAACAGATTAAAGTTTATTGTGGTTAAATGTTGAATTAATGTTTATTTTTATTATATAAGAAAGAAGTTTGATGGTGTTAGCTTTGAAGTGAAAAAAAAAGAAAAAGATTAAGGTTTATTGTGGTTAAATGTTGAATTAAAGTTTATTTTTATTATATAAGAAATAAGTTTGATGGTGTTAGCGTTGAAGTGAATAAAAAATAAAAATTAATTTAGATAAATAGTTGGGAAGTTGTTTTTTTGGAAATTTTAAAATAATTTATTAAATAAAAAGATAATTGAGAATATTTAAGTCCTCATTAGTTTTTAAATTTTTGATAGTAGTAATGTTTAAATGAATATAGACAAAATTAAATATAATTTATATGAATATTTAAGTCCTCATTTGTTTTTGTTTGTTTTTAAATTTTTAATAGTGTTAATATTTAAGTGAATATAGACAAAAATAAATTTATATGAATAGTTGCAACATGTTTGAGAGTTTAGAATAATTTATTAAATTAATAAAGATAATAGAGAATATTTAAGTTCCATAATCTATTATAATTAATTATTATAGATTTTTTAAGTTTTTTTTTTCTATATGTTATCCTATCCCTTAATATTTATGAGGAGATAAATTTTGTTAGATAAATTTTGTTAAATTATAATTTTGGATTAACAAAATTATTATTTTTAATATAAAAATAAATTTAACATTTTTAAATATCTTTATTATAATTAGATTATCCAATATTAATATTTAATATAACAATTCTATTAATTTAAAATAATTCTTACAAAATTTGTAGATAAAAATACTATCACCAGAACCATTATAAATTTTGTAAATATTTTTTTATGTTTTCTCTATGTTATCATTTAATAATAAATTTTGTCAAAATTATTAAAATTATAATTTTAAATTAAAAAAAATCATTATTTTTAATATAAAAAAAAAAATTCTTAAATATCTTTATTATAATTAAATTATACAATAATAACATTTAATATTGCAATTCTATTAATATTAAATATTTTTTACAAAATTTGAAAATAAAAATACTATTAAAAACAATTCTTAACGAATTTAAATTTAATACATTTAACAATGCAAACATCCAATCCCGTACTTCACAAAATTTCTTAAATTTTAAGAAAAGATTTTAAACGCAATGTCTTCGCAAACATCAAATCCCATACTTCACAAAATTTCTTAAATTTTAAGCAAAGATTTTAAACTCAAATACTCTTGGACGTAGATTTCTTAAAAAGAGTTTGAAAATTTTATATATTGTTTTTAAAAAGAGTTTGAAAATTTTATATATTGTTTTTAAAAAGAGTTTGGAAATGGATGCATCGGGAAGTGTTTTTCGCAGGCATGCTTTTCTGTTAAAGAACACAAAAGCAAGGCATGCTTTTCTGTTAAAGAACACAAAAGCAAAAAGAAGGCAACGACTAATGAGTGGTTGTTTTTAGCGTGTGATGCAAGCCGTCTCAAGGCAACGGGTGGGATTTTTAGAAAGTATTTATAAGTTCTTTCCGGTGTTGATTGAGTTTGTACCTGTTTGGATCTTGAAGTTGTTCCTGCTTGGATGTGTGTGAGATGCAGTTTTTTTTGCTTGGATGTGTGTGAGATGCAGTTTTGTTTTATTTGTTTCTTCTCCTTGGATCTTGAAGTTGTCCCTGCTTGGATGTGTGTGATGTAGTTCTTTTTCATTTGTTTTTTCTGCTTGGATCTTGAAGTTGTTCCTGCTTGGATGTGTGTGAGATGCAGTTCTTTTTGCTTGGATGTGTGTGAGATGTAGTTCTTTTTCATTTGTTTCTTCTGCTTGGATCTTGAAGTTGTCCCTGCTTGGATGTGTGTGAGATGTAGTTCTTTTTGCTTGAATGGATGTGTGTGAGATGCAGTTCTTTTTCATTTGTTTCTTTTTTTTGATGATTGAAAGTTGCATTCTCTAATTTTTGTTATCTATGTAACCTTTGTTCTCCATTAATTTCTTAAGTTTATATGTCTTGTATTTTGTTTCCACAATAAGAATAAAGAGATTTTTACTGATTTTATGCTTCTTTTTATATTTTTTGTTTGTATAATTTTTTTAAGAGTTATAAATTTAGTAGAATATTGAAATGTATGTTTAGTTAATGAACGAAACCCTTCATTTGTTTAAGGAAATTAAACTTGGAAGATTTATTTGTAAATTTCAATTTCTTTTTTAAATGCAATGCTCATTAATAGCCTACAGGCAGCGCATTTAAGAAATTGTGAGCTCAATTTTTATCTGTTATTTTTATTTCCAGTGATTTGTCTGAATTCCCTCTTTTTGAATGCCTATTGTGTGTTTTCTTTTAGTCATATTTTGACTTTCAGGTGTGTAGTGGATGTCGAAATAACATTAATGGAACTCCTTGTTACACACATTCTTCTTGACCGCTGTAACCTTTAATTTCCAAGTTGCATACTATCAGAAATATATGGGAATGTTCGAATGTTTATTCTTAGAGCTATCTTTAATTTTTTGATGGAATTTAAATGCTTTTTGCATTCTCTTCTAATTATACTCCTTTGTTTGAGCAACATTATTGGAGACCGTTTACCCTATTTTTTTTAAACAAATTATTCTTCGTAAATTTTGGTTTCTTGAAACTGGAGATTAAAAATTTAGTAGAATATTAGATTGTTTGCTCTCAGAATTGTTGTTAAAATATTTCGTGAAAATTAAATATCATGCTCATCAATAGAATAGGGGATATATTCATGAAATTGAGAGATTAAGTTTTGTATGGGTGGTTCTCTGTGCCCTGTGATTCTGTCCCTTTTATGATTATGCAATTCCGTCAGAGGTGGAGTGCTTTGGAGTGCTTCCAAGATGATGAGAAAGGCTGCCTGAGTTCTTCCTGTTGAATATATGTTTTTTATTTTTTTCTAATCATATGTTTATGTTTGCTTGTATGGTTCATGATTAACGTGTTCTTTCTTTGACATCATTAAGGGAGACCGTTTCTGATAATTTTCTGGTTTTTTTTAACTACTTTTATCTGTAATTTTTAATTTCCTAGATGTATGTATTTAGAAATTTAGCAAAATATTGAAAAGAAATTTAGCAAAATATTGAAATGTTTATATGAAATTAAGCAATTTTTTAAAAAAAGAGTGTTATAATATGAGCTGTGATAGTAATATATGGGAATGTTCGAATGTTTACTCTCAAAACTCTTAGAGGTGGAATCTTGAGGAGAAATGCGGCCTAAGTTATTGATTTCCTTTTTATTTAAAAAAAAAGTGGTTTGTATTTATTAGTTTATTTTTCAAGCTAATTCTTATTATCCTTGTTTGTGCATTCGTTGTTGTAGAATGTCTATTTTTCATTATCTTCTAATTATGCCCATTTGTTTGACCAACATTATTGGAGACCGTTTGCCCTGTTTTTTTTAAACAAATTATTTTCTGTAAGTTTTGGTTCCTCGAAACTCGAGATTAGAAATTTAGTGGAATATTGGATTGTTTGCTCTCACAACTGTTGTTAAAATATTTCGTGAAAATTAAATATCATGCTCATCAATAAGGGATATATTCATGAAATTGAGAGATTCAGTTTTGTATGGGTGGTTCTATGTGCCCTGTGATTATATCCTTTTTATGCTTATGCAATTCCCTTAGAGGTGGAGTGCTTCCAAGATGATGAGAAAGGCTACCTGAGTTCTTCCTGTGTCAATGCATTACTTCTTTACTTCTTGTTGAATATATGTTTCTTATTTTCTTCTAATCACATGTTTATGTTTGACTGTATGGTTCAGGATTAAAGTGTTCTCTCGTTAACATCATTAAGGGAGACAGTTTCTGGTAATTTTCTGGTTTCTTTTTACTACTGTTTTTATTTGTAATTTTTAATTTCCTACATGCATGTGATTATAAATTTGGTAGACTATTGAAATGTTTATGAAATCAATTGCAGTGGTCAACAATTTTTTTTTAAGGAAAAGTGTGCTATAATATGAGCTATATGAGCTGTAGTTATAATGTCTTGTGCATTTTTTCTTCGTGATTTTTTTATTTCATGTGTTATTTATATGCAACTGTTTATAATCGAAGTACTTTTTGTATTTCATTTTCTATTTTTCTTCTATAATTTCTTCTATGTTAGAGTCATTCTTTGGAAAATGATGAAATTATATTTACCTTATCTGATCTATGATTTTTAATTTTCATAATGATATATGCAATTAGTAATTTACTAGAATATTGTAATGTTTAAGTTATTCCAATGTTTAAGTTTTGAAAGCTTTTATTAATTTATTTATGAAAATCAAATTTCATGTTTATTAGTAGAATACAATGCAATTCAGATAATATAATTTCAGGGAATTGTGTGATTGAGTTTTGTATGGAATTTTTTCTAATTCACATGATTTGTTTTTAACACTTATTTTGCTATGCCAAGTTCCAACACCCTTAAAAGTGGAATACTGTCAAGATGATGAGAAATGCTTCCCAAGTTCATTTTCTTTTCATTTACAAGTCATCTGCTTCCACTGATTTTTTTTTTTTTTTTGAAGAGTTAGAAATTTAACAGAATATTGAAATATGTGTTTACTCAATGAACAGAACCATTCATTTGTTTATGGAAATTAAACTTAGAAAATTAATTTGTGAATTTTATGCTTTCTTTTTTATTTTTAAGAATTAGAAATTTAACAAAATATTGAAATGTGTGTTCACTCAATGAACGAAACTGTTCATTTGTTTATGTAAATTAAACTTAAAATATTAATTTGTCAATTTCAACTTTATTTTTAAATGCAATGCAAAGCCCAAGACAACAAATTTAGGAAATTGTGCTCTCAATTTTTTTTTATGTTATTTCTATTTCCCATGATTTGTCTTCACTGTTTTCTGGTTATGCAGAACATTTCGAAGTCAAATGTTGCCATGATTACTACCAATGCTACCCAAACCACTTCATTTCATTTTTACTTATTTTTGAGTGTTGTGGTACATTTTCTTCTTCATTCTACTCTCTTTTATCTGTCTGAATTCCCTGTTTTTGAATGCCTATTGAGTGATTTTGAATGCATATTGGGTGATTTCTTTTAGTCATATTTTGATGTTCAGGTTTGTATTTGATGTCAGAATAACATTAATGAAAATTGTTTCCACAAATTATGTGGTTTTCGTTTATAACTTATTTTATTCTTGATTCTACTCCCCGTTATTTGTGAGCATTCCATGTTTTTGAATGCCCATTCTCTGTTTTCTTGTCTATGTTTAATTTGTATGGTATATGTATGAATAAAAATAATACGAATTGTTACCATTGATTATGGGTTTCCTTCTTGCAATTTTGTTTCTATTTAATCCTTAATTTCCAGGACATGAAAATAGAAATTCAGCAGAATATTGGAATGGTTACTCTGGAAGACGTTTTTGATTTGCTAATTGAAAATTGTTGTCATGCTTAAGTATGTAAATTCAATTGTATGGACGAAAGCATCTCATGCATTTTATTTCATTATGATAATTAATGTTGTATATGTTTCTGTAATCGTCTTAGTTGAATGTGTTTTATTCTAGTTAGACATTGTTGCCAATTGTCTATTGTGTATTTTCTTCTAGTTATAAGTTGTGGTTGACTGTTTATTTGTTCTTTCTTCTGACTACATCAATGTTTATGTTGACGCACTTGGAGGAGGAGGGAGTAGAGGGGAGAGACTGGACAGTTTGACTAGGGCAGTTTGTGGATGGCTTCAACTTATTGGGTCATTCTCTGTTCCACCTTCACCTAATGTTGTATGTGTTTTTGTAATCCTAGTGGTTGAATGTGTTTTCTTCTAGTTATTCATTGTTGTTGATTATCTATTCTGTACTTTCTTCTAGCTATAAGTTGTTGTTGAATTTTTATTTGTTCTTTCTTACAACTATGTTTGTGGAGGCCGTATAACTGATTTTTTGGTCCCTCCTTACAAATTTTTGATCTGTAACCTTTAATTTTCAAGATGCATATGATCAGAAATATACGAGTATGTTTGAATGTTTATTCTCAGAGCTATAAATGCATTGCTAATCAATAGAATACATTCGGACATACCAACAATTTCAGGAAATTGGTTGATTGAGTAATTGTATGGCTTGTTTTAACTTTTACATTTATTGTGATTTGTTTTAACCTTTTTTAGTTTATTACTTAGAACTCTCAGAGGTGAAATCTTGAGGAGAAATGTTGCTTAAGTTATTCATTTCCTTTTTATTTAAAAGTAGTCTGTGTTAATTAGTTTTTTATTTCAAGCTAATTCTTATTATGCGTGTATGTGCATTCCTTGTTGGAGAAGGTATATTCTGCATTTTCTTTTAATTATGTCCCTTTGTTTGAGGGGCATTAATGGAGATAATTTATCCTGATTTTCCTTATTTTTTAACAAATTATTCTCTGTAAGTTTGGATTCCTTTAAACTCGAGATTATAAATTTAATAGAATATTGGATTGTTTTCTGTCAAAACTATTGTTAAAATGTTTTGTGAAATTTAAATACCATGCTTATCAACAGAATAGGGTATATATTCATGAAATTGAAATATTCAGTTTTATGTCTCTGTAATTCCCTTAGAGGTGGAGTGTTTCCAAGATAATGAGAAAGGTAGCTTGAGTTCTCTATGTATTGTGCTTCCAAGATAATGAGAAAGGTCGCTTGAGTTATCTATTTATTGCTTCTGGTTGAATATCTGTTTCTTATTTTCTTCTAATCACATGTTTATGTTTGCTTGTATGGTTCATGATTAAGGTGTTCACTATTGACACCATTAAGGAAGACAATTTCTGATAATTTTTTGTTTTTTTTACTATTCCTTTTATCTATAATTTCTGATTTCCTGGATGCATGTGATTAGAAATTTTACGGAATATTGAAATGTTTATATAATCAATTGTGCTCATCAAATTTTTTAGGAAAAGTGTGTGATAATATGAACTCTTCATTTCATCCCTATTTATAAATGTCTTGTGCATTTCTTCTTCGTGCTAATTCTATTTATTTCTGTCTTTGCATTGCATGTTGAATGCTTATTTATTTCATGTCACATTTATATGCATCTGTTTATGATGGAAGGATTTTTTTTAGTTATTTTTTAAAATTTTTATTTTTGATTTTTTTTTATAAATTCTTCTCTGCTATGGTCATTCTTTGGAAAATGATGAAATTATATTTATCTTATCAAATTTATGATTTTTAATTCAGATCATGATATATGTAATTATTAATTTGGGAGAATATTGCAATGCTTAAATTTTGAAAGCCGTTAATTTATGTCTATTAGTAGGATACAATGCAATCCAGATTTTATAAATTCTTTTCTGCTATGATCATTCTTTTGAGAATGATGAAATTATCTTTATCTTATCAAATCTATGATTTTTAATTCGGATCATGATACATGCAATTAGTAACTTACTAGAATATTGCAATGTTTAAATTTTGAAAATCAAATTTATGTTTATTAATAGGATACAATACAGTCCAGATAATACAATTCCAGGGAATTGTGCTATTGAGTTTTGCATGAATTGTTTTCTAATTCATGTGATTTGGTTTTAATACTAATTTTGTTATCCCAAATTTCAACACCCTTAGAAGTGGAATACTATCAAGGTAATGAGGAATGCTTGCCAAATTCATCTCCTCTTCATTTACAGGTCATCTGCTATATATATATATATATATTTTATTGTTCATTTATATTTATTACATCCAAGGCTTTTTTTAGTGGAGATTCCTTGGAGGTCCTTCATTGTCTATCCGCAACAAATTGAACACTGCAGCGTATTCATTTGTTGTTAGCCTGTTGAACCTTGCCAAGTTTCTAATTTTTTTTATTTTTTAGTTATTTTTTAAAATTTTTATTTTCGATTTCTTTTATACATTCTTCTCTGCTATGGTCATTCTTTGGAGAATAATGAAATTATCTTTATCTTATCAAATCTATGGTCTTTAATTCCAATCATGATACATGTAATCTTTAATATGTATTATTTAAATATTATATATTATGTATTATATGTATTTTTGTTAATTATGATTAATAGGTTTTAATTAATGGAGAGAGTATTTATTGATCATGATTTATAGGAGGTTTTATTATAGTGTTTTCTATCACACTGCAATAAATATGGTGTAAAACCTATCATCCTAGATACAATATGGCTCAAGACCATTTGAACTAACTCTCTAAACTATTATATATATTAAATTTTCAACAAAACATTTGCTTTTAAAATTTGTTTTTAAAAATTCAAATCTAAATAGATTCTCTTATCAAATGATTTGATTTTAAAAATTCAGATCTCATCAATATCTGCTTTAAAAATTCAAATGTAGATAGATTCTCTTATCAAATAATTTGATTTTAAAAATTCAGACCTCATCAATATCTGCTTTGCCTTTTCCATATATCCAATTCCTCTCGGTAGTAATTAGGGGAGAGGTGCCCAGTTTATCAAATTCTTTAGTTAGTTTTAAACAACGAAAGTTGCACTAGAATGAGTAGCTCTCCTTTTGGTCTTGTCACTCCTACCCACACGTCCTCATCTTTCTCGTCACAAGGATGGACTCCATATCAGGAGCATTTCGCTTATGTCTGCATATTGAAGTTGTAGGTAACGTAGTATTTTGCTCTTTGATTATCTCAAAGGGAGTATTTAAATGAATGAAAATCATTGTTGTTGGGGCATTAAAAATTGATTCAGGGGTTCTGCTATCTAGCTAACATTGTTGTGCAATTTATAATGAATTGAAAATCAATATAATTTCATTTTAAGTATTTACCTTTTATGTGTGTCTGTTTATGGATTGATGAAAATTGATGATAAAGTTCAAGTGCTTTTTTTTAGTGAAAAGCTCGAGGGGAAGATCTGAAAGCAATGGTACTATATCAATCCTCTCTCATTATTGTATGTGTGTGATGGATTGCATTATGATTTATTTTATTTTTTAGAATTAATTTTAGGTAAGGAATATTGCAATTTGTAGTGTTCATTTGTAATGTTATAAATGATTTACTCTTTATGAACATTGAAATGGTTTACTTCAATAATTAATTAATAATTTAGTATTAATGGGTTAAATATTGTTAAATAGGAAGTGGATATGAGAGTGCTTGGCCTGTGACCCCAAGAGGCTAAAATTACAACTTACATTGCTTTAATGGGCATTTATATCTTCAGAACAATATTCTTAAGCTTCTCACGTATCGATTTATTTTTTTCTCTTAAATTTTTCACTTTACTTAACTATGTTATATTATATATTCAGAGGTTATGTAACTCCATTGAAAATGATGGCTACATTCAACTCATTTTTAGCTAGAGTGGTGATAACTAAGTGTTGTGTTGCAACAAAATCTAGATGTCAGTAATCACTACGACTGTCTTCTTTCATGATTATCTAAAAATGAATCTTATTCACTAAAACATGAGAAACTTGTGAAGTTAATTTAAAATTCATAAAAACTTGAGAAGCCTATGAAGTTAAATTTAGAGATTCCTTGTTGTATTTTTTTGAACTTTGGTCTTGAAGAAAGAATGGTTGGTAGTTACGAGTAGATCGAGCCACTGTGGAGGAAGGATGTTAAGTACTGTGAGAATTGTCGCTACAAAGTGAAAAAATGCAAGGAAAAGAAAAAGGGTTATCCTTTAAAACAAGGGATCCAAACCAAGATTTATGCATTCTATGAGGCATTTTGATAATCAGTTTTCTTCATTTACTATAAAGATTACCCTGGCGTTAACCCTTAACGAATTTGGTCCTTGGATTGTCAATTCTTTACTTATTGTTTGGAAATTCAGTTTTGATTTTTGCAATGAGATATAAGTTTATTTATTTCTTTTTCAGACCCTTGCAATTGTTGGAGTTACTTCACACAAACCTAGGATTTCTTTTTCCTAAGGTTTTTATTCGTTTATTAGTCATAATTAGTCATTATTCAATATCCTATATTTTAGGAGAGAATATTCCACCTGGAGAATATTCTCTTTCAGTTCACACTTCAGTTTGACTAGTTGAGTTGAGTTTAGATGTTGCATTGGGATCATCACCATG
>JZKD02S1672897.1:777571-833805 GCA_000966675.3 Picea glauca
TATATATATATATACATTTTTGGATTTCTGTAATGTTCACAGGTGATGATGTTTTTTTGGTTATGATGTCTAATTTATATGCTGTGACAAAATTTTGATGAGTTATGTATGTATAGTAGTACCTTCATGGGATAAATGCCAATCTAACACTAGGTTAGCCATATTATATGCTATTTTATTGTATTGTCTTGGAATATATGTAAATGTGATTGAATCAAAATGTCAAGATAAAAGTCTAACTTGCAGGTATTTGTGGAAGAGGCAAGGATCACAGACACAATACACATTGTTGAGCCAAAGGACAACGAGCTGAGAAATAAGTAGGATGTTAAGGTGACGGATACGATGGTGACTGGCCTCGGTGAGGAGACCGATGACGACTGTGTATTCTTCTTGGGTGTTGGTTGCTGAGCCTAAACATATGCCGTTGGAGTGAAGCAGTTCATGTGAGGGGGTATAGAGGGCCCAAGCAGTGGAAACAAGATTTTGTGTCCACCAGCTAGCTCCATCAGCGTAACTAATGTGGTAGGAGGAGGCATCTGTCAATAAAACATATGTTACATTAGACGCAAGGCATGGAAAAAATAAGATTAAAAACTCTACAAAAAGCGTACAAAAAGAAAAATCCTAGGGTAGAACGGCTACGCTCAGGTGTAAAATTTATTTAATTACAACCTGTTGATGGGTTCTTTGAGAAGGTAGCCTTCGGGAGAGGCCATAATGTATGCACCTTTAGTGAAGCAATGTTGGATGATGTAAGGTCCATGCCATAATGACTCGAATTTTCCATGGCCGAGGAGATCGTGAGCAATATCGTAAGCAAGGATGAGGTCGCCTTCATTGAATGAGTGAAGGTTGATATGGCAGTCAAAGGTGGCCTTCAATTGTATTTTAACTGCCTCATTGTTCTATAACGAAGACCAATGGTCTTCATCCAATGACTCTAAGTTCAACAAACACTGCTCCATTGGAGCAGTGTCGGGTAAGAGCTCAATAGCGGTGCGTAAGGTGGGAATTTCACATTCGATGGGGAGAGTGGCCTCGACCCCATGGACTAGATGAAATCGTGTGAAACCAATGGTTATTTTAACTATTGTGCGATAAGACCATAGTGTGGAAAACAACATGTGATGCCAATTGGTGTGATGTTTGTTAACTGTGCGCTACAACATGGTTTTGAGGACCTTGTTGACTGCCTCTACCTATTCGTTGCATTGAGGGTAGTATGGGGAGGTGAACTCGTGGGAGAAGCCTAACCTGGATGAAAGTTCAAAGAAAATTTCATTCTTGAAATGTTTCCCATGATCAGAGACTAGTTGTAGTGGTACTCCAAAATGAGAGATGACGTGGTTAAAGAAAAAATGCACTGCAGTGTTAGCGGTGTTGTTGAAGGTAGGCATGGCTTCGACCCACTTGGTGAAGTAATTGACTGCAACGATGATGTATTTGTGTCCATTTCTAGATGGAGGGTTTCAAGTCATGAAGTCTATGCCCCATTTTCAAAAGGGGTTGATAGTAATGACTAGGTGGAGAAGAGCAGGTGGTGATCTTGCTTTCTTGGCATATAGTTGACATTTGTCATAGCGATTCACAGCGTGAATGCAATTGTGAAACAATGTGGGCTAAAAGTAGCCTACTCAAGTGATTTTCTGGGCAATGGACATCCCTGAGAGGTGGCCACCACAGGCACCACTGTGGTATTCATCTAAGACTCTATCGGCTTCATCGATAGTCAAACATCGATGAAGTATGGTGTCGACCCCTCGCTGATATAAGATATCACCGATAAGAAGGTAGCGGGGGGCCTGGTGTCGAATACATCGATGATTTTCCCTGGAGAGGTGGTTTCTGAACTTCTGTGTTTGAAGGTAGACGAGGAGATCGTCGTACCAGGGATCATCTGAGGGGATGTAAAAGAGATGTTCGTTGAGAAATTCTGTATTGACGGGAGAACTTGTAGTTTTGGAAGGAAATGTCGTAATGAGTTCGGCGAGGATGAGGGATTTCTTTCTCTTGGGTGTTGAAAATTTGAGGTCGTACTCCTGAAGGAGAACGATCCATCGGTCAAATTTGACGGCGATTGAGCAAGTATTGCATGGGGTTGGAATCTGCTATGAATTTGGTAGTTTGAAGCAAGATGTAATGACACAGTTTATGGACTGCAAGAACAAATGCAAGGGTGAGTTTCTCTTCGTGATTGTATTTCAAGGGTGGTCCTGAAATATTTTTACTAATACAGTAAATGACATGCTCATGGTCATCATCCCTTAATTGGATGAGAACACCTACTACGGAGACAGTTGAGGCCGATAAGTAGAGGATATAGTCGCAGCCATAGTCGGGTGGACTAATCAATGGGGCATTGGAGAGGTCTACTTTGAGATCATCAAAAATGGTTTGATCATGTTCATCCCATTGGAATGGGATATCATGATGTAAGAGGTGAAGGAAACCATGTGCCCGAGTGGCGTAATCGGGGACAAAGCGACGTAAAAAGTTAGCTTTGCCTTGTAGGCTCTGGCGTTGGCATAAGTTCCATGGAGGGGGAATTTCCGTGATGGCTTGGACCTTGAGTGGGTCTACTGTGATGGCGTGTTGGGAGACAATGAACCCAAGGAGGCGTCTAGCAGTGACGCAGAATACACAGTTGAGAGGGTTTAAGCAGATATTGTATTGACGACACCTATGAAAGACAATTCATAAGTCATCAAGATGTTGATTGCGTTTCTTGGATCTAGCGGTGAGATTGTCCAAGTAGGCGAGGATTATTTGGGCCAGATCATGAAAGATGTATGTCATGGCATGTTGAAAATTGGCACAGACGTTTTTTAGGCCGAAAGGCATGACACAATATGCAAAATTACCCAAAGGGGTAGTGAATGTGGTTTTGTATTGATTGGCTAGGTGAATCTGAATTTGGTTGTATCCAGAGAAACCATCCATGAAGGACAAAGCCTCATGGCCAACACAATCATCGATGATTTAGTCGATAAAGGGTGATGGAAAATTTTCTTTGGGACAGGTGTGATTAAGATCACGGAAGTCCGTATGACACAGATAGTGCCCTATTTTTTGTTAACGGGGATGGGGTTGGAGACCCATGATGCATATGCGATGGGGTATATGAACCCTGTAGCACGCAATTTGTCAATCTCGGCTTTGATGGATGCCACTTTAGATGGGTGTAATGGATGCTACCTTTTCGTACATGTGTGATATCAGGCCAAGTGTCTATACGATGTTCGACAATAAAGGGATCAAGGCCTAGCATCTTTGCGTATGACCAAGAAAATATGTCCCAGTATTCCTGGAAGAGAGCTTTGTAAGCTATGAGTTATTTAGGAGAGCATGCGGTGCCTATGGTGATTTCCTCTATCGTTCCATGTTTGATGGAAATATCAATTTTGATAGTGGGGGAAATGTTGGCCATGTTGCCTTCTTCAAAAGAGTCTCGGGCAGGGATAGGGTTATTGAACTAGTCTATGTGCCCTGATGGGATAAAATCTTTGGTTTCTATTATGTGTATGGAGTTTTGGTGAGGACGCGTAAATGCATCCTATGAAAGAAAGAGCGCTCGGTGATGGAGTAGATCCCATGGGAAATCGGGGGTAGTTAATTCCTCGAGGATATCTTCATCGCAGTGGAATTGTCAAGAATATAGGGTATCCAGGGGAGTAACGTTGGTGATGGTCACCGTGTGGTTGTCTTATGGTAGTGATGATATAGAGGGGATGTCACAAGGAGTTTGTGATGGCTCGCTCGACATAAACCAAATATCAAGATATTGTGGGTTGAAAATGGTATTCAGGCATAAGATTTCTGTGGGGAAATGAATTGGAGAATTGGGGGGATTTGGGGGCAAATCCTCCTCTAGGCTATTGATGAACCATGGGGCAGTGGGAAGTTCCTCAGGCTCAGGGGAGAATATATAAACAATATTGGGAGAGGGAGTAGGGGGAACTACCGACATCATCGGAGGTGGGGTGATGGGAGGATTGGGAATAAGGGCCAATTGATGATGCCTATACTCAATGATTGTAGGATACTGATATGTGAAGTGATCAATTGATTTACATAGAGTGAAAGGACATCACATACGTTCATTGATAGAGGTCATGACATAGTGGATGTTAGTGACATGCATGTGAGATGATGCAGGTGGAGGAGGTTCTTGTTGGAAGCTCTGGAAGACTGTCGTTAGTGTCTGTCGAAATTGAGGTAATGCTAGGCAATGGTGGGTGTAATGGCCATACTTTGAACAAACGACACATGCAAATTTGGTTCGAAACCCCTTGCTACCTGTGTTAGGGGACGCAGTGGTAGTACTGGAGGAAGTGACGAGTGGTGTCAGTGCCTGTGGGAGTTGAATTAAATTGCGTAGCTCGGGGAGAGATGGGAACTTATTGGTGGGGTGTCCATATTTTTCGCATAGTGCACAAGGAGGCTGAACTCGTGGTGGAAGTGGAGTGGTGTGATCTTTCTTCTTCCGTATGCCCCCAACTGTAGCAATGGTGCTAGTGAGTGGGGGTATGGGTGGGATGGTGGGGGTAAGTATTAGAGTCTTCATCGGGATTCCTTTTGTTCGGGGAGGGAGGGATGGTTGAGGGACCATCTCAAGTGGATGTAGATACCATACTGGAATTTCCATCACCATATTGGAAATTGTACACCCGGTGGGGGGTAAAAGAAGGGGATTTGAGTAATGGCTTGGGAGACTGTCTCCCAAACCGGAATGTGGCCCTGGGGGAGTGTGTAATCAGGAATAGGGGGAGCTGGAGGGTTCTGAAGGGATTCCTGAGGAAGGATCTCTGTGACTAGTGGGACGTCAAATAGTAATGAAGCCTCTGTGGGAAGAAGGGTATCTCCAGTTCCTGTTCCATTGGATGAGATGACAGATACTTGTTCTGAGGGATGTATGAGCGGAGGTGCTCCATGGTATGTCCCTAGCAAGGATGGGTCTTTGAAAATTCTGGGACCCATCTCGATGGGTGGGTAGGCCTCGAGATTAGTGTGAACAAAGGGTGGGATATTATTGATGTTGGAGGAAGGGTTGGGCTCGTAATGTGACACTTGGTCGATAGTGACGATCTTCCCATTATGGGGGAACATCATTGTGCAAAACACAGAAGAGGCCACAAACTTCATCACATACATGTAGCTACGCCCAAACAAAATGTTGTAATCGAGCGGAGCGTTGATAACTTCAATGTCAATGAGGATAGTTTTTCCCCTGAGTTCAACGGTGACATTTTGAAAGAGACCTTCAGGAGAGGATGGTCGTCCATCACAATCTCTCAGAGTGATGGATGATGGTATGATATTGGGGGAACCCAGTTTTTTCCATATGGTTTTTCACATGATTCATGTGGATGCACCTTCATCATGATGCAACAATGAACTGCGATGTTTCAGATTTTAATCGGGATCTGGAAAGCTAAAAGAGCGGGGAGATGGGGTTCCCCACTATCAAGACCAAAGTTGATGAGTCTTGTGTCAGCAGGGTCGACTACCCCCAGGGCGAAAAGTAATGATTTCCATCGAGTGGGATAGGTTTGAAGGAATTCTAAGACTGACATGGCGGCATGAGACTCTACCAAATCATCGTCTAGGTTGTAATTGTGGGCTGCCCTAGCGTGAGGGTTGTTGACATTCCTTTGCAATGTAATGCGAAGAATACAAAGGGGTGTTTCAATATTAGGGCGCAAAATCATCAAAGGTGGTCTAGTTGTGACTGGGGGTGCTTTCGAGGTGGTGGGAGAAGATTCAGGGGGGGAACTATATTGATGACTATGCGTTTGCAGACAAACTTCTTCTTAACTAGTGAGGAGGATAGTGCGATCGGTAGGAGTGCCTAGGTTGGGATACTGTCCCATATGTGGTGGGGTAGGATGCATCTCTTGTTGGGTGTTCATCACCCCTTGGTGTGGAATGGGGTTTTGTAGCACAGCAGGGGGTGGTTGCTATACATATTTTTGTGGGGCTTGTTGGGGGGTAGGCGGTGCTGGGGGAGGTGGTCCATTTCCAGATTCTTTCATTCATTTAAAGTCAGCGAATTGGGGGAAATGGTGAGTATAATGGCCATACTCACCGCAAAGGGAACAAGGAAAGTTTCTCTGAAGATTTTTGTTATTCTTCCCTTGGAATTTGTTTTTATTTCCCCCTTAGGGGTTCTGGTTCCCTTGATTCTGGTTTCCCCCGGTGGGTTGGTTATGTTGGGGGTGATTCCCTCCTGGTCCTGGGTTATTATTGTTTCGGTTCTTTCCTTTATTTTTGGAATTGTTCGACTAATGGGTCAGATTTTCTGTATTCAGCTGTTCAAAATTTTGATGTTGCTGAATAGGAGAGGGTTGAACAAAGTTAACCCCAACGTGTGGTTGTCCTTGTGGAGAAGCAATGGGCTGGGGAGGACTAGGAAATGGGAAGTACAGATTGTGTTATGGTAATGATCCGTAGGGTACATAGGAAGGCATGGCACTTTCACTAGTTCTTAGGGTGTAAGCAGAGGTAGAGGCGTTTCCATAACTAGGTTGAATAGCTGGGCGTGTCATGGGGGCCGGCGTGGGTCCACTTAAGGGTGGAGGGGGGGGAATAGTGTATAGTTGTTGATAGTGGGGAGGAAGATAGTAAGGGAGTCCTCCATATATTGGTAGATATTGAGGTGTTCCATACATAGGTGTTTGTTGGAGGTGTGGATTGTGGTGTGTAGTGGTACCAATCAATCCATCCACGGAGTGAGACATTCCAGGTTTGTCCTGGTCAAATGGCACGGGTCTCGTGGTGTCAGGTAGTACCATATATAAGTATCCCGACTGTGAATAAATGAGCTCGAATTGTTGAGCCTTGCTGATGGCTTCTTCTTTAGACTGAGCAAAGGCGGCATCCACGTCTTTGACAAGGAGGGAAACAAGGGATTTGAGAATACAATTAAGGCATTGTTGCTTGGTGTCTTCTTCTTTACATAGAATACATCTATGATGCCATTCATGAATGTGGTCAACGATGTGTGTAGAGGAGGTTTTTTTAAACTTTAAGAGGAGTTCGAGACCATTGTCATGACGGATAGGTAGTTGAAAGAAGGTAAAAAATTCTTTGGCCAAAGATTCAAAGGTCACATGGGACCTAGATTTTTCTTCTACATACCACTTGGCTGATGGGCCAGTGAGCGTGCATTGGAATAACCTCAACCGAACAGAGTCATCCATGATGCTATTTGAAGAGCACCATAAATGGAAGGTCATGATATGGTTGGATGGGTCATCTCCCACTTTTCCTTCAAACTTGGGAATGTCTGAAGGGATTTTGGTAGGCATTGTAGGCCATGCAGGGCCATGCAAGATAGGATCATTGGTGAGCTTAGTCAAATCTAGTATGTTGAGGGAAAACAAGTATGGCATATGAGGTGGTGGGGAAGGATTAATTCCCATCATGGTAGGAATTGTTTGTGTACTTGACCCCTGAGGAGGTTTAGTTCTAGCCATGGTGTGAGTGAATTATGTACCTGACCCATGAGGGGGGTTAGGTAGGGTTTTACTTCCCCCTTGGGAAGAATTTTCCCCCCCGCTTCCGTGTAAAGGAGAGTGAGTGGATGGTTTACCTTGGGAAGTGGACCCAAGTAAAGTGGAACCAAGCAAAGTGGATCCCAAGACAGTATCACTCACATGGATGTGAGAAGGTGGAGCCAATGATTTGGCAAGATTAGGAACTCTCCCTAGAATAAGAGGGAGATTTAGCAAGCCTCTGGAATGATGGGGATGATGTGGGTCCCCTATGATGTCTGACTAGCAAAGTGGATATGTGAAAAATGATGATGAGAGAAATAAATGAACAAGAGTAATCACAATATATCGCACAATTGTATGTAATCGCAAGAGAATCATACATAAATCAATAAAGAAGCATACATGTGGATCGATGGATTTTGTTTGCGTGGGAGAACAAAGAAAAAAAATGCTCATCTCCTAAAATACGTAACATCCTTCCTCTCAATTAGTACTGGACCTTCCAATATCACTCAACAATGGGGTTTGAAGCCACCGAAAGAGGAACTAATGAAGGATGAGACAATCAGTTATAATGAGGGGTAGAGGGTGCATATCCCGAAAGAGTTGGAGATATTTCCCAATAGCCACACAAAATCCAATCAAGGTGCAATTGCAACCCACAATTGCCACCTGGGTAGATGTCCTAAAATTTGGTCACTAGGTACCTCAGTCAAAGTGTGACATTTATATTTTTGGCCTAAGAAATGGGTCACGGGCTGGATCCCATCCAAGAGGTGGGTGCCTCAAGGGGGGATGCATAGAACAACCGGACCTCGGCCTTCAACCCTTCACGGGTATCTCCCTGCCTTAGGGTGTAGGAACACTTGACTTGGAGTATTTAAAGTTCCCTATGTGACAACTTCTACTGTTTGAAGATGTGAGAACCAGATAATGAGGAGTTATTTGGATGCCTATCCCCGAAATCCTACCTAGACTAAAAAAATTGTTTTGGCACCTCATGTGGAGGAAAACTTAGTTAGTTTTTAGAAAATTTTTAGACGTGGTTGTTTTGAGAGATTTGGGGTGTGAACCAATCTCGTTGAAATTAAATGGGAGTGGATTGTTTCGTCAAGAAAAGGGTGGGGCATTTCAGAATCCCTTTGGAGGAAACTTACTTCAACCTCCATGTTTCGAGATGAAAACTATGTGGGTGAGTAGTGACTTCGAGTGTGAACAAGTGAAAGTGTGCCAAATTTTTAATAAGTTAGGTGTCACCTTGCTTCATGTGGACTTCGTGTGGTCCTTACAAGTCTTGATTACATAATTTACTAAATGCCATTGGTACAACCTTGCGAAATTTTAAAGTCCCTAGGAAACTAGCATGTGGACATGTGGGTCCTTACCAATGCTTTAACTCCCTAGTGTGATTTAATATAAGAAATCTTCAAAAACTATCCTAGGTTGTGGACATGTGGGCATGTATGGGCCCGCTACAAAATCTTTAAACTTCCCTAGTGATTTAATCTAAGAAAATAACTTCCAAAACTATCCTATCTTTGTAGCATGTGGGCATGTATGGGCCCTTACAAATTTAAGATGTGTTTGAAAAGAAACTAGGAGTCCCAAGGGGGATGTTGTCCTCTCCTAAAGATTTTGTCTTTAAGGGAGATGAAATTTTCCCTCAATCATTTTTCTGATTCTCAAGATCGCTTTATGGCACGAGAGAAGAGCATACTTAAAGATTGATGTTCAATTTTTGGTCCCAATGCAAGTAGTTATATTGGTGATGTAGGGTGATTCCAATGTATCTTTAATCAAAGCAAGCCGTCCATGTGGAAAACTAAATGCAAAAAGAGGATAAATATGGATTTTAACCTCCTAAGTGCCTATGTTTTGACTAACCCTTCATGTGGAAAGGCAATCTAAGTGTGGTGCATATTACAATCTGCATAGAGTCAAACTTAAGAAGGCTATGGGCCTCCAACAAATCACAACAACCCTTACAATGTACGACTTTCTGGACAAATGCACGGGTCACAGAGTAGACAGAGGCGCATTGGGTGCCAATGCACAAATGGAAAATGACCTTTTGGTGCAGTGCACAGAATGCGCTGAGAAACACAGTGGGTTTGGTGCATGTGCTCAGAAGACACAACTGCGGGTTAAAAAACCCGCGCACTTTCTGTTACATGGTCGTGAAAGAAATTTTGGATGAAATTCTCTCAACTCAGCTCTGAATTTATCTTTTTGCAGGCAGGCATGGGCTAGGTATGGTTCCTGCAAGTTAAATAAACCAAAAAAAGTGCTCAAACAACCCAAACGTGGAGGAAATTGATACTTATCCCCAATGGAGTCGCCAATTTGTTGCATCCCTTTCGTCACCTAAATGAGCAAAATAAGGATGCTTACAAGTCCAGTTGGGTTAGCTGGACAAGACAATAGTGAATGCAAGAGTTAGAAACATCAAGCATAAGAAATAAACAAAGAACTATGCTAATAACAATAAAAGAAACTAAACTAGAGTGCATAAGGGAAATAGAACAAAAATTAAACAACATGCATGACACCAATGGATAAGTTGTATTAGTGGGAAAACACCAAAGAGAAAGGGAGGCTTATGGGTCCCCTCTTCCTCCAAGGGAGGGCTCTTGAACCCCCAATGATTGAGCTCTTCTTACAAGTAACAAACTAAAAGGAAATGGTGAAGAAATCCAAATCCCATCCACTTGAGAGGTGATGTGAATGGCTAAATGAAATGGTGCTTGTATTCTCTTGATGAGAAAAGAGGATTCTCCAAGAGAATATAGGCAGCATAACAATTACAAATGAATTCCTTGAAAATATAGTGCACCCATGGCCTCTTTTTATAGAAAATATTTGAGGCATTATTCAACCAGTCTTTAGTGTGAACAAGGGGCTCTTTGTCACCCTTAGGTCTTTGACTAGCCCCCCACTCGGATTCAACTTGGATTTTGGTGTTAAATCGACATGGGAGATGAATAAGAAGTGGGTGGAAGGCCGACCAAAATCATAAATGCGGCATTCTGAGGCGTGCGTGGCTTTTTGCATCCACAATCATGCATCAGGTGCATATGCACTTTTCTGGCGTTATTTGACTACCGCACATGGGCGCGCTACCTTTGTATCCTTAGTGCATGATGATTTTTTAACTAGTTGTATAGTTTGTGCCCTTTGGAAATGAATTTTCTGGGCCATGGGTGAACTAATGACTGTTTGAAGATGCTGGATTCTTGTAACCATTTGTGGATGAAATTCTAGTGATAACAGTATGAATGATGCTTATTTTAAAAGTCTATTATTTAGGAGGGTTCCCAAAATTTTTAATGAATGTACTTATCATCTTATGTATGGAATCAATGTGAAAGGGTTTGCCTAGATATGGTAACATTTACTTCTTGCATACTTTGGATGCATATTATGTTATTTTTATGTTGATGAAGGGAAAGTATATTTTAAAATTTTGTCCTTCCCTTCGTTTGGTCAATTTTTTTAACATTAAATTTGGATCTAATTATTAATGATGTGAATTCATAATGGTACAATGTGGATACAAAATGTTAAATACATTCTTCTGAAATTACTTTTGTATGTATGCCTATGTGTGAGTTTACAGAGTTGTGAAGTGATGCAGATTGTAATTATCAACATTGGAGATGCAAAGATTCTCCTTTGGAAGAAAAAGAAGCACGATACACCATAGTCGATCGATCCTCTTCTCTTAAAGACCAGAAAGACCTAAAATATTACTCCCACAAGAGAGGAGACCCATCCAAGGTGGATCACTCTATGTATTCCCCTGGCTTCACTCTATGTATTCCCCCGGCTTCACGTTTTCAGGGAATGAATATTTTCATGTTTTCCAATCCTGTCCACCAACCTTTCTTCCCATGTTATCACTCATGTTTATTCTCTTTGAGGGGGATAAATATGAGTGATAACGTGACTGGAGCAATGCCAACCACTGACAATGATGCGAAGATGATAGAAAATTTTAATCGTCCTTTGAAATCTTTAGTTGTGACTAGAGAACATAAAGCAGGCTATACTCAACAACATGCAAGGATTCAAAAGGTAAGACATTATTTCTTTTTACATTTCAAAATGCGAATCTTGCTTGATAATTGATTATTCTGATGCAATTCCTTTCTGTTGAGTATGCTAATAATATCACTTGAGTTTGAAAACAATAACGTAATTGATTTTTTAATTCTTCATGCTAGCCTTTTGTTAATTCTGTAACTCCTTTAGTCATTATATTTCAAGGAATGTTTCAGTTAACTAAAGATTGTCATGCTCGTCTCCTATATAGGAGACATTGAATTAGGATTGGTGCATTCCTCTTCAGGGAAATTGTAGATTTCGATCGGTAGTTTTATAACCATGTAACATGGTTTCTAATTTAATCTTTTTACTATTATTTACAAATAATAATATTTGTAAATTAGTCTTTTATCGTGTGGAAAATAATAGATCTAATTTACTAATGAGTAAGGTGAATTAGTTTTTTGGATAGAGGTTGCATTCAAACCCCATATATGGATATGTTCAAGGCATAAAACCAATAAAATGAAGTAAAACATTTTCTACTGTACTAAATTGAAAGCTTTAAATCTCATTCTTTCACTCATTCACGTGCATGCTTCCTAGGAGTGATTGAGTGGTAATAGTATGAAAATTCTCTATGTTCGCATTATATATTCTTATATAATGAAGGATATACTTTTTCTTTTGCTAGTTGATTAGTGATTGTATGCATTTATCCCTTGAGGTTATTGTTGTAAATACTTGTGAGGATATTTTCTTGTTATTCATAAAGTTATTGATTTTGTTGAGATATTGTTGTAGAATTTCACAGTTCAAATTTAGACTTGTTGCAAAGGATATGTTTTATGCTTGTTAGTTGACAGAAAGACTCAAAAATCGGGAGGAGCGGGAGGATGTTAATCTATGTTAAATGTCAAATAAAAAGACTAACAAAATTGAGTTGTTAGGTGGTTGATTGTGAACCAATATTCTGTGATTCTTTCTTTTGCATCCCACAAACTTGAAGACTGAGAGTATGTGATCTTTTTGCACCAAATGTGTTCCAAATAGCTATTGTTGTAATGAACGGAAAGAAAAATGCCAATAGGAAAGATCAAAGCAATCATGTAGGGCCATGCCATTAAAGTATAAACTCATTTTGATCTAGAAGAAAAGAATAAAAACTAAAAAAGAAGGAAGATCAGGGCACATTGAGTGCACTTGGAATGAAGAAAAATAGAACAAATTGAAAACTTTGAATGACATTCTTTCATAAGTGTTGTTTTTTTTACTTAAATTCTTGTGAGGAGGTTTTCATTGTTAATGCAAGAATTATCATTATCAAATTCATGCTTTCTATGAGTGAGTGGGTAGTAGCATTCCAATTCCGTTCATTCACATTTCTTTCTATGACAAGAGTAGTGATTATATGAGTGAGTGGGTAGTAGCATGCCAATTCCCTTCATTCACATTTCTTTCTATGGCGAGAGTAGTGATTATATCATGAAGGGTATCGTTCTTCTTCAGCCAATTGATTGATGATTGTGTAACAATCCCAAACGTTACGACTACACGCGAAGTAGAAAGTGCAATTTTTTTTTTTTAGGCAGGAAGGAAACGACAACATAGTTAACCACACCTAGACGAAGAACACAATGCCTACAGATCAGGAAAAAGACAACAACGACTCTACACACTGGCACATCGAGTAACTGGGTGAAACATGCTTAAATCACATAAGGAATGACTACCCGCCCGACACAAACATGGCAATGCCTACAAGCTAAGGATGACATCCCAACCCGACGCAATGGCCTTGATGATCAAACTAGAACCTCGATGGTGCGCACCCACACAAGAAGGAGTTACATCCCAAGCACCTACAATAACTACAACAGACAACGCCTGCAACAGGTAGCATAGAATCTGGCCAAGTTATCAATCACCTCTATCTGTTAGGACGAGCAGTGATCCCCTCCTCCGAAATCATGCGGTTGCCTGGTGATAGGCGCGACAATAACTGTAGCACAACAACCTAACTAGACCAAGGACTCAAGACAATCCAATGCTCTAGGAGCCAAATAGCCGATGAGAAGACTACACCTGCATCCCCAAACCACAAGTCGACTTGAGGCAAGGTGACATTGCCTGATTTAAAATTTCTTGAACTAAACAATGACTCACCAACAACCAAAAACCATTAAGTTAAGCAAGAAGTTGGAGTGAGAACGTGTGAACTACTATAAGGTTACTCTTAACAAAAAGGTGGCTATAAGGTGGCCCAAAGGGAACTATTAATTCTAACAAAGGTAAAGATCTTCCATAAAATTAATTTAGTCCATTAATATCTACGGTGGTAAAAAAAATCAATACACAATGCTACTCCTAAACAGGTCAGAAAACAAACGTTGTCCCAAGTAAATAACCCAATCACTATCCACTAAGCTTATCAAATCGTAGACATATCAACGATGTCTAACAAGTAAAGAAAATTGTCCATATCACAAGTGGAGTTAACACAAAAGTTGAATTACAAAAGATAATGCTGAGCGAAGGTATCTGACTAAAATATTGTTATCTTAAATATATATGGATAGATATGTTGCTATCTGAATAAAGGACTAAGTTAACATGAGATGGCTGCACAATAATACATGGGAAATCTATATAGTAATATCACATTATACCAATTCGTCGAATCAACCATATATTAAAAAAAATCAAGCTATACATATAAAGAAAATCGTTGAATCAAGCTATGCACCAAACGTTTCCAGAGTAATTAAAATGCCATCAATGTATGGGAAAAGGTCAGAGTGGTTAAATGACAAGGCTGGCAGGTAAAATAGGTGTGAAACCTAGGGATAAACACTGATGTGGCTATCATTAAATTCACAGGTCCCTAACCCTCGTTTCTAAAAGGATTAGCATTTAAGAGGAGGTTAGCAAGGAGTGATTAACAAATGCTAATAAAATCCAGGTAAATATTAGTCAAAGGCATAAGTAAAACACAACATAATGCCTGGGTAAAATGTGTGGCATGACCCCATTCCTTACGTAATCCCTTCCTTATTAAAATCGTATTTAATTCTCAATCTAGAGGGATAGGAATTATCTAAATTGCTGGGTTTCATATCGTTCGCAGTCATCACTAAGTTTTATTGAAGGAAAAATATAAAATATAAATATCATTGAATTTAAGAACATCGCAAATAAATACAAAACATAAAATACCACTAAGTTTAGAAATGACACTGCATTTATGAATATTGTTGTTGTAATCATCAATAAAAAATGCCAAGTTTATCCTAATCGCGGGTTTCATATGAATGTTTTCACAGTCTGAATATCAAGGCGCTGAGGGTTATTAAAGAAATTTATAGTCAATAAAAGTAACAATTCACGCGATGTAAATCAAGAAGGATCGTACCAAGGACAGGTAAGTTCTTAGAGGGAGAAGCATGCGACTCCGGGGTTAAGAGACGAGAAAAACAATTATCCTTCAAACTGTTAGTTTGCAGAGGGAAATCTCAATATCCTTCACAGTAAACTCATTGTCTAGGCATCATAAAATGCTGATTTTTAACACAAGGATGGAGCCGAGTTAAGTCGCTACCAAGGTAATGTATTTTGCAGAAAAAAAAAATGCAAGTCAAGGAAGAAAACGCAGAGTAACTCACCTTCCATTATCTCAAAATGCATAGGGAAAAATTCGCTAGGATGCAAGTTATAAAGCAGAGGAAGAACGCCAGACATAAGTACAAAAACGTAGGGAAAAAATCGCCCCGAAAACACATTAAAATTCATAGGAAAATCGTTGGCTAGATGGGTCAGAACGCAGGGTAAAATTGCCTTAAAACACAAAGAAATTGTAGAGAAAGAAAATTTCAGTCAATGTATTAAATTGCAGAGAGACATTCTCCAGTTTGTAAAGAATCAAATTCAGAGTAAAAGATAAAAGTAATTCACCCATCAAGACGTAGGTAAAACACAAGATACAAACGTTGTAGTAAGAGTAATAACATTCAACCATCACATAGTAATAAAAGAATAAAATGCAATCTAGAGTGGCCCAAGGAAGACTAAACATTTCTCCATCAATCAATAAATCACAGAGTTAATTAATCACATCAAGGCACAAGACAATCACTCAACCAGGAACAATCACAGGGGTAGACAACTGGGCAAAACATCCTTCGCTCATCATCCACGCATAGAAAAGCAGGGCATTAGAATCTATAGGTCGTTGTGCACTGAAGTGACGACTATCGATTCAACTCCTGGTCGACTGCTGAGGCATGGAATGAAAAACTAGAGATGAGGATGAAGACCAAGCATAAACTCTTCATAAAAATCAATTAAAACCAACAAGACAGTCACAACATCAAGGATCGAATGCCGAGGGAATCAAGTCAAGCAACGATCTTAAGGATATGGGGAAAATTAAGTTCTCAATTAAAATGCTAAGTCAACCACCTTCTTTACACAGTTAAAAGTACATAATTGAAAGCATAAAGTCAATACTAATCTACCATACAGAATAAGAGCATGCGTACCGTAGCCCAAGTCGTTCGCTCTGAGTCATTGTCCCATGTGCTCCGTGCAGCTCCCACTTGCCAACCGATGAGACTTCACCGGTACCTCCCAACCAATGCTAGGGGTACTCGTCTTCCCCCTTAGCCCCCGAGCCACAAAGGGGCCACAGACACTAAACCAGAGAACAACTAGTTCCCATATCGCCTCACAAGGCCGAGCTACCACTCCTCATTGAGGTGGGTATCCCAACTCCCACAAGCTAAGTTAGTCAAGTCTAAAATTCTGCAGCGTAACGTTACACATAAAAAAATAGATCTATCCTCCTCCTCCTCACTCCTTTATATAGAGTTTCCAAGTCATCTCATTCCCAATTTCCCATTCTATTTATTGTTCAAAAATTTAATTCAGACAAATTCTCCTCGTACATGTGTCACCCATCCCATTCGTTACACCCAAAAATAATTTCATTAACTATTTAATTACTCATATTTCCCTCACCCACTTAAAAACATTCCTAGAATCACTCCTAGGTGTCCCCATATTCCCTTACACATTTTAATGACTTAATTTCTTAAATGCAAGATACCTTACTAAGTTAGTCATTCTTCTTTTTCCTTATGTTTCCCTTTCTCTTTATGTTTCCCCCTTTTTCCTTAGTTTCCTAATTCTTTTAAATTTCCCTCTTTCCCTTTTCATTTAAAACTCAAATTGGCAAGTGTAGAAAATTACCTTTTTCCCCTTTTTCTTTTTAATTAATAAATTTTTAATTAGCATATGTAACAAAACAATTATTTCCCCCCTTTTTTTTTTCAATTTTATCCCCCAAAAGATTTTTATAAATTAATTGAATTGCTTACCCCCTTCTCGTCACATGATTAATGATGATTATTATTATTGTTTATTTTTATATAAATATATTTTTTTCTTATCACAAGCATCATTTAGACCTAGATTTTATTTTTCTAGGTTGGGCGACATTTTATTAGGGAAATTGTTTTAAATCTTTCTCATCACATTATTCTTTCTAAGACCATCTAGGTTTATTCATTTATTATTTAACAATGCGAAGTGCCCTTTAGGATGCACTAGGTGCTTCAAGGGTGCCACTCGCCTCATTATGTTTCCCTTGCGCAACGTGCCCTTCAGGACACACTACGTGCTCCAAGGGTGCCACTCGCCTCTTTATGTTTTTCTTGCGCGATGTGCCCTTCAGGATGCACTACGTGCTCCAAGGGTGTCACTTGCCTCTTATCATTTTTCTTGCACGACGTGCCCTTCAGGATGCACTACGTGCTCCAAGGGTGCCACTCGCCTATTGAATGACTTGGTAGACATAAAAAAACTGTGGAGTCAATACTCCGTCAGGTGATATTATGGGAGACTAAGGACCTCTAAGGAATAAGGCCCTTGCCTTATCACACACCCCTTAGAATAATCATGAGCGATTGTCGCAGTCTTCCCTCACAGCATCATGGGTCTCCTTGAACTAGGTAATCGTTAACCTACAGTTCGAGCCACAACGAGAGTGCTAGTAGGTTATGGCAGGACTGTTGTCCACACCTCTCCCTCAACTTCTATGGTAGTCGTGCATGACCCCTCTACTCCACATGTGAGTCTAGTTGACAAGCTATCATTAGCCTGCATCATTGACGAATCATGTCAGAAATAATATCCATAATCATATCATCTAATCAGATGCACATATGTCATATATACAACAATAAAACCCAATAGTCCACTCCCTGACTCGATCTAGAGTCCAAGGGTTTCATCGATGCCTCTGTATCCTCGAGGTCCAAAATCATACACACTCAGGAGAACTGAGTCAATAACACCTATATAAGTCAATACAACAAAATAACATATAATCACATCCATAATTCCTCATAATCATACTCAACGACCAATAATATAATAATTTGGATCACTTGCAAGAAAGTGTCCTCAAATAATAAGTTCGCGCAGTGTGCGCAAGAGAGGGATGTTACATACACCCCCTCTTGGTCTAAACTTCGTCCGAAAGTTTCACTGTATATGAGTGTCAAAAAAATGTGTATTATAGTATCATAAGTCTCTCTGTCAAACAAAAAAAACTGCTGGCTCATATAATATGTGTTCTCCCAGGTCACTGTGTGCGGACAATAGTTGTCCCACTGGACCTTGACATGATCTATTGTTCGACGACGCAATTGTCAAATGCGATGATCCAGGATGAGGATCGACTCATCTGTGAGCAGACCCTCATCTGACACCCGTAAGGTGCTCAAGTCAAAACATGTGTAGGGTCACTAATCATAATGTCTCAAACAGAGATGTGAAAGACATCGTGCATATGCCTCAAGAATCAGGCAAGGCCAGTCAATAGGCCACGAGCCTCTCCTTTCCACAAGTTTGTAGGTTACCATGAACCTAGGAGATAGTTTATCCCCTTTTCCCAACTTGATCCAACTCTTATGCGGTTTCAACAACAATAATACTCGATCGCCAGATCGTAACTACGGTCGACACGACGTGCATCGACATAACTCTTCTACTGATCCTGCGCTTCAAAGATCCTTAGTCTTATAGTTTTCATTTAATATTCCATTTATTGGATTACTTCCGGTCCCACCAAGACCCTATCCTTAAGCCAATCCTAGCTCAAAGGCGTCCGACATGGTCGCTTGTAAACAACTTGAAAGGCACCATCTTAATGGATCTTTGGTAACTGTTGTTATAAGCGAGTTCTACTGGTGGAAAGAATTCTTCCCAACGATTTAAGTTGGGTACCCAAGGCCTCTTGGAAACTAATCCAAAATCATCTAGTAAACATTGATCCTCAATCGGATATAATCCTCTTAGGCATGCCATGCAGCCTCACAATCTCATTGATGAAAAATCTATCTATTTCCGGTGCTTGATACATCGTATGCAAAAGGAATAAAATGAACACTCTTTGTGAGAGTGTCGACTACCACAAAAATCAAGTCATGTCTCTTTTTCGTCAGTGGAAATCCAACAATGAAATCCATCGAAATAACCTCCCATTTGGATTCTGGAATAGCGTGTGGCTGTAGTAATCCAACTAGATATCTATGTTCAGCCTTTACCTATTGACATTCTAGACATCTGGCCAAACAGTTGACTATGTCTGCATTCCTTTCTTTCTAGAAGAATAAGGGTTTAAGATCTGCTCTCATCTTCGTGACTCCTGGGTGAGCCATGTACACTGCTTTGTGAGCGTCATTTAGTATCAAAATCCTCGACTCGTCATTCGGTGGTGCGTAAATTCCATTTGTAAACCTCAATAATCCATCGTCGTCAACATAAATCCTTCAAATATCAGTACCATCATTGCGTTTTGTCCGATAAAATCCTCGACCTCTTTGTACCAGTCATCGTCCCGTGGTAAAGCTAGAATATTTTCACGTAGATTCGTCTGAAGAGAAAACAACAAAAAGATGCGTGGTCTCTGACTCAATGCATATTCCACTCGGTTCATTGTTACCTTTATAGAATTAATCTCGAAATCAAACTCGCTAAGAAATTTTGACCAACGTCGTTGTCACGCGTTTAGGTCGCTTTGCGTAAAGATGTGTTGTAGTCCATAGTGGTTTGTATTTAGTTCAAATTTTTGTCCAACAAGGTAGTGTCTCCAAACCTTCAAGGCATATACAATGGCTAACAACTCCTAACAACTCCAAATCATGCGTTGCATAGTTCTCCTCATGCCTTCTCAGTTTCCTCGAGATGTAAGCGATCATTCGACCCTCTTGCATAAAGACTCCGCCTAAGCCTTCCTTGGATGCATCGGTGCATACCAAGAAGTCCGTGCCCATGTCAGTGAACTTTAGTATCAGTGTTGTTGTCAACAACTCTTTGAGCCTCCGAAATGCTTCCGCACATTTCTCCGTCCAACCAAACTTCTTGTTCTTTTTCTGTAATTCTGTGATTGGATTTGCTATCTTTGAAAATCCCTCGACAAACTGTCGATATTATCTTGCTAAACCCATGAAGCTATGCACTTCCAAGACATTCGTTGGTGCAGGCCATTCCATAATGGCCTCGACCTTTTCTAGATTCACGACGATACCTTCATCAAAGATGACATGCCCTAAGTAGTAAATCTTCTATTAATAAAACGAGCATTTAGACAATTTCCCATACAATTTATTCTCTCGTAGAAACTGTAGTACCAAGCACAAGTGCTCGTCATGCTCCTCCATCATCTGAGAAAGTCAAATATCATCAATGGATACTTGGACGAACTTGTCCAAGTACTCATGGAACACCCTATTCCTCAAACTCATAAATACCCCAGGGGCGTTTGTCAGTCCAATGGTAAAACAGTAAAATCAAAATATCCCAACCTCGTCTTAAAGAGGTCCTAGGGACACCATCCTCCTTGATCCGTAACTAGTGATACCTTGGTCTCAAGGTGATCTTTGAAAACACCACCGCAACCTTCACCTAACCAACAGATCATCAATCCTCGACAACAAATATCGAATATTAATCGTTGCCTTGTTCAATTGACGGTAATCAATACAGAGTCTCCATGACCCATCCTTCTTTCGTATGAAAATAACAGGCGCACCCCACAGTGACAAACTTAGACGTATAATTCCTAGGTCCAACAGATCCTTCAATTGCATTCTCAACTCCTGTAACTCTAGAGTTGACATACGATAAGGTGTTCTCACTATCAGTTTAGTCCCTGGTTTTAGGTCTATGGTAATATCCAAATCCCTCTCCTGCAACATCCCAGGTAACTCCTCTAGGAAGATGTTTGCAAACTCTCTCGCCACCGAAAGGTGTTCTAGACCTTCCACTACTCCTTTTTCATTTAATGCAAGGATCACATAAGGCTTACACCCCTTACGCCTTCTCTTCTTTAACTGCAAGGAAGAGATGAACCTCAGGGAAACTCCCTATTTTTGACCTACAATCACGCGTCTTTGTCCCTCGTCATTGACCAAGCTCATCTATTTCGTCTTACAGCTGAGTATCGCCTCATGTGATTCCAACTAGTTCATACTGGTCATGATGTTGTAAGATCCTAAGATCGTGACATACAAATTGTCCCTAGTGACAAACGTTCCCAGGTTAAGGGTACATCCCATAACCTTTCCTCCAACCTTCTGTTTGGCTCTCGAAGCCATCTCTACAAAGCTAAAATCATCCTGTTTGACTGCCTTTACCTTAATCCTTTTTAGCACTGCACCAAAAATGAAACTCTCGGTAGCACCAGGATCTATCAAAATACTAAAGGTATGGTCAGCGAAGGTACCTGATGTCTCGAGCATAGTCAACTGGTGCTCTGCCTAGCAGTTATTCACCACTGCAAGAATCCAATGGGCCTTGCCAAAAAATCCCATGGTAGTGGGTCTGACTGATCCAGATACTCTGACCCTTTCCTCTGGGCAGTAATGTTGGTAATGTGGCTCCCCACAATCCAACACACCCTCTTCAGTCTAGTATTCTTGGTACCCGAAGTAGAAGCTGAATTCTAACAATAAGGCCAAACTCAAACATCTTCACCTTCAGTTTCTGGGTAATTTGGTGCCGATCATACTGAAGTGGCCCCAAAACGGGCCTCAAACTCAGGCACCGTGAGACTGCATTTTCACAAGGCATCGAACTCGTTGAGATGATGCTCAATGAATTCCTAAAAAAGAGACCTCTCCTAGAACCATTCCTCGAATAGTTCCCATGACACGTTGTCGATGACCATGTTCAATGAGGTAGGGCCGTCTTCCATCATAGAAGAGCGCTCCCCTTCAGTTGAAATACTTCCATGTAGAACTTCAAGTTGGAGGTATAGTCGCGCAGTGCAAAGCACATCGCCAAAATTTCCAACCATGCCTCGACGACTACACCGTCTGGGGCACTCCTAGACTTGAGAACTCATCCCTTTTGAGTTCTTGATGAATGCTAATGGTACGGGAGGGAATGCTATGGACCCTCAGGGGTACAGGCGTCCTGGCCTCATCTCAGTGCATATGGTGAATCAAGGCCTCTGACAATCTCTGGAAGGACATTGTCAGACCTTCATCACCCCTTACAACAATCGGATCCAGCCCAAGGACTGGTTCCTTCCCTTGGGGTTATCAATATCCAAACTAGGAAAGGTTGATCAATAAAATGATGACACTGTCATGGCACACTGTGTCCTTAATATAAATATAAAAAGGATCTGACAATGAATATTTCGTGCATCCCAACACAAGCATGAGGCCATAAGCACACGAAACCTTCTCAACAAATCTATGGTGACCACATCCCATAGACATCCCAACCCAGTCACCAACATCAAGAAAAAGATAAAACACTACGACAAGTGGCAATAAAAGTGTTCCAATCACTATGGACGGGCCCTCCTAAAAACCTGTGAGTGAGTGGATTGTTTGGGGAATCTCACGCGTAAGAAAATAGACTCGAACCCACACAATGCGTGGCAGGAGTGGGACAGGTAAGTGAGGGATTGTGTCCTAGCTTTGATTCTAGGAAAAAATCTATGAATTCATTTCACAATCAACGCTTAATCAGACAGTCACCAGAAAACATCTGCGCACCCAGTGCCAAGGGTGTACCCAAGGGGGAACGATTGCCAAATCTTGAACATGTGACAGATAGATGCGTATTTCTTCTCAACGTGTGACATGTTAAAATACAAGTTCTAACAATCCCTAAACCTCCATCGATTTCCATCGATCGTATCTTTGACTAGGCAGAGATAGATCATTTACGTGTATGTGTAAAGAAGTAATGTTTTTTTGGGTCCCCCCCCTTCTCTCATTACTATTTAATTAAACTACTCGGCTCAACTTATGAAGGGTTTCAAAATGAAAAAAAAAGAGATACAATGATTATTTATTGATAACCATACTAATCTTCCCTCCCATGGGAGACCCTTACAATCCCAAAATGCGACAAGCTCCTACTTTTTCCGCACAATGGAAGTAACTCACTCTATTGAAACAACAAGGGATTTACAAGAACGACATAGCCACATAAACCAATAGACAGGAGGAGAGAGAGGAGTGAGGTGCAATCATTCATGTGCTTATTTTTTAATGTTTGAGTAGAATTAGAGGTACAAGCAAAGAAAAACATAAAATACAATAAAAGCATATTATTCCATAAGCATACAGACCTTTAAACATATTACATGAGAATGATCTGAAGATGGAAATGATGTGAGAAACTGGAGAAATATTTTCTTTATTGCTTACTTTTGGAGAAGAAATCCAAATTCATTTTCGAGGAAAAGATGTTTTCACTTATATTCTCTCTAAGGGCAGTTGTCGCTTACTTCTTGAGCCCAAAACAAATGCGATGTAATAAAATGAAAGTAGAAACAAAGAATAGAGACAAGATCCAAGTATCATTCCATTTGCGTAAAGAGAAATTAATCATACCTCTCCTCATTACAAGACGTTCCTATGACCTGTAGTGTGGTAGTGAGGTGGTCTTCCTCTCTTCATTAGAATGGGAACGATAAAATTCTCTCCCTCGACCTCTTTTGTTTTGATGGCCAAACAAACTATCCCACCTCTCAAACAAAATCAATCCATCCAAACAAAACATAATTCAACCAGTGAAAATACATGTGCAACCAACAAAAACACAAAACTAAAAATGGAACGCGAAAAATTAACGAAATAAAAATAGTGCATGGCCATGCCAAAACCGATTCAATGATTTAACCACAAGGTTAAGCTAAAACCAAGAAAATTCCATCGATTATGCGCTATGTCCTTGCCTAGTGTTTCTCCAGTGCTATTCATTATTTCTTAATGAATTCTTGTTTTTGCACAACCTACATAACCGGGCGGAGAGGAATAAAGAATCCCTGAAAATATTCTGTAATCCTATCAACCAAAGCTAATACATCTGAAAACCTTTGATTTACAATGAATTTTGCACCACCAAACTCAAGCATATTTGTACGAGTAACAATGAGATAATTCAGATATGAGTTCCCCCTTGGGACAAGAGTATTTGCAATTTCTTTTTCCTTCTGAGGTTGTACTACTGCAATATTCAAGTTCTCAAAGCCACTAACAAATCCTCATGCAACTTTATGGATTACAATCAATGGGGTGGGGAGTGGTGAAGTTGGGAAGGAGAGGCAGTGTAAATATGGAGCTCTAAATGAGGACTCAGATGAACCAAGGTGGACAGGCTGGATCAGATCCATGGTAGTCTAATAGATTTGAGGACCATCAACTAATGAAAATGACGGTGGAAACATTGTGGGGAAAGGTTTAATAAAATACATAAATAATCCTTGCCGGCAACTAACGATTCAAACAATGATGACGATGGAGGAGTGGTTTTGAAGAGATGGTTTCCGAAAACCTATCCCTAAGATATTACTTCGGCATAATTTTCATAATTGAAAAATAATATATTTTTAAACATTATAGTGAAACAATAACATTTCACTTTAAATTTCCAAATTAATTTAAAGTGAAAAAATGTTTTACTTAATCGATTTATATATTCTATCAAAGAGAAGGAACAATAGTATTATACTTAATTTAATAGGGACAAGGAAGAATGATAATATACTTAATATTAATAAGAGTGGTTTGCCATCTTAGCTTAGTTCACCCCTCCTATTAAATAAAAGAATAATGAAACATGTAGGGTTTTTAACTTTGGTAAAAGACCATTAGGATTTTATTACTGAGAGTAGATATATATATATATATATATAATATTGTTATGTATTCCATGGTTAGATTATGAGAGAGTCTTTTTCAATCCTTGATGATGTCATGATGAGTATTTAGTTTAATGGTTCTTTTATGTTATTTTTCAATTGATATGTTCATATTGAGAGGAAGTAAAAGTGTGGCATACACTTCCTACTCTAATCAATGAGAGAAGAGTGTGCAAAAACTCCAATAAAACAATGGAAAAAATAGATAACATGAAAAATGCAATCATTACATAGTGATTTCTTGGGGAAAACCCTTTTTTATAAAAAAACCATGCACTCCAAAGGAAGCTCAATCATATTCTTAACAAGAGTGAGAATCAACATTCTATTTCTAGAGAAATTTCGACAACACAATGGTACCTTCAATAGACTCTCTCTCTCTCTCTCTCTCTCTATACCTCCATCCCAAGCACTCAATATATAACCATAAACCATTTATGGTTTCTAAGTCCACATGTTGGAAATGATCTATAGTTATTGTTTTTTACTAAAAAACATTACTTCATGCATGATTTTTTTTTCTTTTACTAAAAACATTACTTCGTGCGTGCGATAATTGCCACAACATGGATTGGAAAACCCAAGAAATTTTGGCATCTTCTAAAATTGTTAATTACAAGGTGTATGAAAAACCTTTCCTAACATTTTCCCACTTGGAATATGCATTGCAAGAGAATAAGGGACAATGCATCTCCTTGTGAACTAACTGCTAAGGTCACGAGGCCTATAGATTCACAACACCTCCCGATCTTATCTGTACTTACCGACTTCACCAATGCATTTACAACATGATGCAAATAGTCAAATTTATCTAGAACCACCTTTCCATCCTCTACCATGTCTCAAACAAGTTGGTATTAGATATCAATATTTTTTTTCTTCACATGAAAGGGAGGGTTCTTTGCCAAACATACAACACTTTGATTATTACATTGAATTGTAATATATCTCTGAGTTATCCCCACATATAAACAAAATTTCATACGCCAAATAGACTCCTTATAGGAATTAGTATATGATATATACTCTACCTCTGTTATGGACAAAGTTACCACAACTTATTGCTTTCTCATCCAACTCATTATTCCACCAAATAGTTGAAACACATATCCATTGGTACATCCCCTCATATTTACACCCCTTTCCCAATAAGAATCCACATGATATTGTATGTCCACTGAGCATTAGTCCCTAATATATGACCATGATAAAAAATTGAATATTCAAAAATACCCCTCAAATACTTGAAGACCCTCTTCAATAAAGCCCAATGTTCATGTCTAGGATTAGCCATGAATCAACTCAAGACTCTGACTGCTTGGGCAATGTATGGTGTGGTATAGACCATATGATACATCAAACTATCAACTACACTAGCACCATGAACACGATCCATATCCTCCATCTCTAGGAGTGTTATAGGAAATTTCTCAATTTAAATCTTAGTTCTCATAAAAATAATTATGTAACATCCAATATTATTGAACACATTTTATAAATGGCTGAGTTGGTCTAAGGCGCCAGATTAAGGTTCTTGTATGAAAGGGTGTGAGTTCAAATCCCACATTCATAATGACTTATTATTTGAGGAAACTTGTGAGCAAGTGATCCGGTTATGATACATTGTGATTATGCTTTGCTTATGAGATATAAATTATGATGTCATTGTGATTATATGTTAGATTTTAGATATATTCATGTATCGACAGGTATTAGTAATGAGCTTCACTGAGTATGCATGATACATGATAGGTTGATGATGTAGATAGCATCAATGATTCCCTTGGACTCCAGATTGAGTCAGGGAGTGGATTGCATTTTGTTTGAGTATTTCATTTTAAGCACATGTGATATATGATTGATTACCATATGATTTATGTATATGGATTATTGACACTGTTCTTTGTTATTGGATGCGGGCTTGACGATGCTTGCTAATACGACTCACATAAGGAGTAAAGGGGTCATGCACATAAACCAGACATTTGAGGGAGAGGTGTGACAACGTCCCTATCACAACCTACTAGAACTCTCGCTGTGACCTAAAATATAGGTTAATGATTACCTAGTTCGAGAGGTCAACGATGCCATGAGGGTAGACTGAGACAGTCGCTCATGAAGAATCCTAAGGGGTGCGCAATAAGGCAAAATCCTTATTCCTTATAAGTCCTTAGTCTTTCACAAGGTCGACTGAATGGAGTGTTGAATCCAATGGTCAGAAAAAATTCAAAAACCAGTCAAAGAGGAGTGGCACCCTTGGAGCACAGAGGTGCGTCTTGAAGGGAACGACATGTATTTAAATAGTGAGTCAATGAAAATCTAGATGGCCTAGAAAATTTAATGGAATGGTTAGACCTTGGTTAGAACAAGAGAATTAATTAAAAATTTATTTATAAACTAATAAGTATAACAAGAGTCTAAGCCTAAATCCTAACCTAAGTCTGTCTAAGTTTAAATGAGGGACTAAATAAAATATTAAACAAGTTAAAGAATTGAGATATACTTTAACTCTAGGAAAAAGGGGAATACAAATTTAAAGGTTGGGTAAAATGCACATGTGTGCATGAAAATAATAAAAGGGATTTTTAAAATAGAAAGAAATTAAAACATGAGAGAATAGGTGTAGACATAGAATGGTATCTTGAGTCAATCTACCACTAAGTATAACTAAAAGAAGACTCCTAAACCAGCTCAAACTAAGATATGGTTATGAGACAATCATTGAATGGGAATTTGGGGAACTAAGAGACATCTAAGAGCAAAAATAGGAACACATTGGGGAATGTGAGGGAAAATGAATTTTTAAATAAAATAAAAAGGGTAATAACTTGTGTGACTTGGGGAGAGTGTGACAAGTGTGTGGGTGAATATTCATAATTAAATTAAGTAAAAAGTTAATTATTTGTGCATGAGGACATGTATCATTGGGGATTTTTCTATAAAGGAAATGGGGAAGAGGGGAAAGGCATCTCACTTTTATTAGTACTGTTATGCTGCCAAAATTTTGTTGGAGTGTGTTTTGCTTGTGAGAGTTGGGACTCCAAGCTTGTGAAATGAGTGGAATCTCTTCCTTGCGAGGCAAGCTTGGGAGCTATTGTGTTTTGGTTTCTTGTGTGAGGCCCCTTTGCAGCTCGAGCAACTAAGGGGGGATAAGAGTACCCCTAGCGTTGGCTGGGAGGTACCAATGAAGTCTGTGGAATAACAAGAAAAGGAAGGGATGGTTGTACAAGTCGCCAAGTTGAAGTTTGACCTCATACTCTATCAAGATCCAGTTACAATATTTGGCTGGGAGGTACCAGTGAAGTCTGTGGAATAACAAGCAAAGGAAGGGATGGTTGCACAAGTCGCCAAGTTGAAGTTTGACCTCATACTCTGTCAATATTTGGTTACAATATTTAATTGGTGTCACTATTGTTGTTGATACTTAGATTATTTGCGTTTATGTATTGAATGATTTTTTTTTTAAAATATTGATCAGTATTGTTGTAATGGCGATATATATATATATATATATATATATATATATATATATAGTTCCACAATTTTCTTATAATGTATGTAATTATTTTATCTACTTCGTAAGCTAGATTCACCATAGAATTACTATCGATGATGGAGTTATTAAATTTTATTGCAAAAATTACATCGAGTGAATTATTTGTTTCATTCATGTAATATCATGATGAAATTTGATCTAGTTAGATCTTACTAATCATATTTTCTTGCCATTGTATCAATTTACCTGTAAGAGAAATTTTGTCCTACCAACATTAGATCGCTTGTTATTTCAAAAATTTTAGAGGCGTCCTAGAAAAATCATATATGATCTAATTAATGTGCGTGCACACTTCAATTTTCTTGTAAATATGAAGGGTTGCTTGAGTCAAAAGAAATTTTAGAAATACAGAATAAAATTGTGATTCCATCCGCCCTAGAATGAGATGATCTCGAATTGGAATACTAGCTTGGCTTGATAACCATCATATAGTGGGTCATTTAAATTCTTATTGACAGTTGCAAAGGTAGGTTGTAATTTTTCTTCCATTCTCCAAACATGTATGCGATTCTCTATTCCTTACAATCATGTATACCTTTCCGCACCCAAACCTATGGTGGAAAAAATTGATCACTCTTCTTTACTGAGGCTTTTCGAGTTGATAGTTGACCTGTGCATAGGCCGTTCAATTTTTTTTTACAACTCTTTAGTTGTCAAACAAGTACTCTCTCTTAGGAGCCTCTAACAGTTAAATTCTTAATATTTGAGGCGTAAATAGAATGTATCTTAGGCTATTATTAACACTTTTAATCGCATCGACCTTCTTGTTTTCCTAGTTTCTTCTCTATCTTGCTTCCAGTGGTTGTCGAGATTGGGATATTTTCATTGATATGAGCTTAACCAACGTGTGTGGTTCCTATGTTACCACGTTAAGATATTTTTCTAAGGTCTAACAACAATTAACATTACACCTAGCGTAAGCTCATGTCGAAACTTGAATTAGGAACATGTACAACTCTGATTTGTGCATAATATTGAGTAGTGTTTCAACCGATTCTACCGTCTTACATTACCTTCAAGTCTTATGTTAGTTTACTGTTACTTTTCCCTTATTATCGTTGAGTCTTCTTTATGCTTCTGTTTGATTAATTTAAAAAATAAAAATATATAAATAAATAAATAAAAATAAAATAAAATAGAATAAAACAATAATAGTATATGAATTAAGGAAACCCCATTATAATTGGCAATTGTTTTTAAAGAATTTTATATAACCTGACCATAGACAGAGAGTCCATCCAATCGATTTTACTCTTTTCAGGTTCAATGAATTTTTTACCTTAGATCCTTAACACGATTTGTGGGTTCAACCTTATCTGTTTCGGTGGATTGTAAGGAATGCATAGGGATGGGAGAGAAACGTCTGATTTTAATCCAACACTTGACATTGAATAACTTTTCCGAATTCCTTGTATTCACTTCACCTTTTGGCCAATCGATAAATGAATGGGAATCGTTCTAGTCAAGGATACAATGATCAATCCTTGGAATAAAAATGTTAAATTCCTCGGTCAAATAATTTAGTCAACAGTCTGTATTAAATTGTTAATTTTTCATAGCAAGATATTAAATGGCTATTTTTGGAAGTATGAAATTATACCTTAAAAACAAGAAAGAAAAGACAAAAATAAACATGTTATGTTATTAGTTAAATATTTAAGGGCTTCAATTAATAGTTGATGATTAATAACTTCATTATTACTAGTTGTTAATATTAATTCTTTAATGATTAATATTGTAGTGATTGAAATCGAGGGTTAAATAAATGATTAAAACTTCATGGTTTATATCAATCATTGAAGGAATACAATCTTATGTTTTACATGCTCTAACTAATAAATGAATTGCGCATGTCGTGTAACCTCAAGTGAGGTAAATAAAGATAGTCAATTGTTCGTCGTAACATCAGAACTAGTGATGGATCGTCTTAATGGTTGATAAGGTTTAATTTTGGTGCAAAATAAATTTATACTCTATCTATTGTGTATATTGTTACAACATTTAACAAAGAACGTTGAGCAATTAAGGGTGTAAATAGACTCCTTTACTTTACAACTTTTGTGCACTTTAAAATATCATTCCTAAATTATTACGAAACAATTTAGAACTTTCATTAATTGTAATTGTATTATGCGCAAGCCTTGTTCATGATATTTTTAGTCTTAATTCCTATTACTAGTTAGATTACTTTTAGAATTTGTGTTGCGTTTAGAAAACACTAGTGACTAATAATAAGTTGCACAAGTTTGGATCTTTGCGCACTCTTTGTATAACTTAACATTAATCACATTTAAATGTAGATGATAATTAAATGCCTTTGAAATAAAATACCCTTTTTATGTCATTTTAACGAAGATTTAGAAATGGTTAATTACCCAACCATTCTTGAATGATATAGTAGATTCTTACACTTCATAATGTCTTTTGTAATTGTAAGTTACTTGATGTTGTCTATTAAACAATTGTCTATTTGAAAAAAAAAGAATCTTTACCCTATGTTATCACATTTAATGTTTATAACATTGAAATGGTTCAATTGTTCTTTAATGTGTTAAGAGGGTTATTACATATGGTATAAGAGAGGGTTCAACCCTACGACAAGGGACCTGTTAAGATTTCCACTATGTTTATAAAAAAAGAGATTAAAGATGTATCACTAATAAATTTTGATATTGTCCATTTAGGTAATCATGGTTAGAGGACGCATGGGAAGTAGATGTCGTGGTGCGAGAAGAAGAGGTATGCCTCCTCCAAGAGTATCTATGCCAGAGGGATCTAACCCTCAGGGAGATGAACATACTACTGAGCATGAGCAGGTTGTTGTGGGATATAGGTTAGGTATGAGGAGATCCTTACAGAGGATGTCAGAAGCGTTGATCAACCTCTTGGATCGAGATGAGGGAAGAGCGTCTGTTCCAATGAGGGTTCACAATGCACTCTAGTAGGTAGTAGTAGTATACACAGAGAACTCGAGAAGGTGAAATTTCTTGAGTTCTGGGGTGCCACAGACATATTAGCCTCTGAGGCATGGTTGGAGAACATGGTGATGGGATTTTCACTTCGTGATTACACCTCGAACATGAAAGTATGAATGGTGGTATTTCAACTGAAAGGGAGTGCTCTACTTTGGTGGAAGACACTCCTACCTCAACTAAACATGGTCGTTGAAGACGTGTCATGGGAATTGTTCTAGGAACGATTCTAGGAGAGGTACTTGTCGTATGAATTCATTGAGTGCCATCTTAATGAGTTCAATGCCTTACGACATGGTAGTTGTATGGTACCAGAGTATGAGGCCAAGTTCATGGAGATACTCATATATGATCCACATCTGAACACAAAGAAGTTAAAGGTAAACAAGTTTGTGTTCGGCCTTAACTTCAACATTCGTGTGAATGTGAGGATCCTGATGCCTTAGACATTGCAAGATGCATTTCAAAAGGCCCTCATAGCTGAGGAAGAGATGAACAATGAGGGTTTGGGAAGGACTCCTTCCAGACAGATTGGATAGGTGACACCAAGAGCGCAACAACATTAGACACTAGCTAGAAAGACTTCTAGAGGCTGTGCTATGCCTAGAGGACCTATGTTCTCGACACCATGAAAAAAAAATCCTTATAAAAGGACTCCTTATAGAGAACCATAGTAACAATTTCATCCATAGAAGCAACAACAATTTATGCTTGTTCAATAGAAAAAACCAGGATCATAGACTGTTAGGCCAACAACTTCTACTTCTGGGACCAGGAGCACTAGATAGAAGAATGGATGCTGGACATGTGGAGAGACACATTAACAACTAGATTATCCGATTGAGAAGGCCAGAGTGGTCGGATCATCAAGACCCACTACAGTGGGATTTGGGAAAGGCCCACAAGATACATGCAATGGTGAATAACCACCAGGTCGAGCATCGGTCCACTGTGCTCAAGACATCATGTATGATCGTCAATCAAACTTTTAGTATTTTGATATATCCAGGAGCTACATAGAGATTTATTTCTAGTGCATCACTTAAGAGAATTAAGGTAAATGCAGTCAAGCACGACGAGTTCAGATATGTAGATATGACATCTGGAGCCAAATAGAAAGTTGGAGGAAAGGTTATGGATTGTAGCATTAACTTGGGTGATTTTGTAACTAAGGTAAATATTTATGTCACTATTTTAGGATATTATGACATAGTGATTGGCATGGACTGGATAAAATCGCATGATGGGATACTTAACTGCAAGAAAAGGCGGTTAAGTTTGACGAATGATTTGGGACATAGTAGGGTGATTGTAGGAAGAAACCTGAGGGTTTCAATGAGATTTATTTCTTCCCTACAATTACATAAAATTATGCGCAAGGGATGTGTTGGAGCCGCCTTTTTCATTTGGTTCAAATCTATTTTTTTTTAAATGTCGGTTCTTGAGTTATTTTTCGCTTCGTGACATTCACCTACTGAAAATCTCAGAAGTCTCGATATGCGAAATAGCGGGGGATGTGATGTTTCATAAGTCACCACTTTTTATCGTTAAATGAAGGTTGTTGCTTTTTGTACCTTGGAATGTCGCTCTTCGGGAGTTACAAGTCACAATATTTACAAACCCCGATGTGCGAGGTCATGAAAAGTTTTAAAAGCTTACCTCAGGTGAAAGCTAAGAGTGAGACAATGTAAACCTCAGTCAAGTGCTATCGAGATTTCGTGTCTCGACGTTCACTATCTCCTAAAACATTACCGCTAAAACTCTAAAAGATGAAGCCACAAAAAATTTACCTAAGTAACCCAGATTAGAGTCAGGGTTGATTAGTTTTGACCATGATTTAAGTTTCTCGGGATTTCGCGACTTGGCATACATTCCTCCCAGAAAATATACCTTCGAAGTCTCGAGTCGCGATATAAATTAAAGCATAATCAATTAAAACACTTAATCCTAGTTATGTCCTTGCTTAATTAAATCTAATCATCGCAATCTCAGGTTTTAGAGGCTTGAAAGATTAGAGTTAAAAGTCCCGATACGACGAATGCTGAAATGTTGATTTAAATCCTGATTAGGGAAGCCAAGCCAACATAATCAATGTTTAATTCAAATGATAATAATGTGAAGTTTACGAGGTAATTTCAAATGTTCCTTGCGCCAGCTTGTGCCACGAACCATCGAATTTTATGTCATTAATTGGAAATAAGGTGATACGACAAAGTAAGGATATGGTTTTTATTGATAAAATCTCTATCTAAATATGATTGGGCCATTCTATTCGTAAGGACATCGATATGTTAAATGGTCGAAGATATAGATCTTTTCCTTCCTATTTTCTTCATAAAGTTCATTTCTATCCTGCACAGAGAATTTTTTCTCAGTAAGCTAACTTCTATATGTATATGCATTTTTATTACAGAAGAGCTAAGTTACAATCCCTTGTCATGGCCCTGCGAAAAGCATCCAAGGCAAGCACTGAGGTTTCAGAACAAGGTTCTGATAATGTTTCAGATACTTCACCTCGAAGCATTGATTCCGTACGAACCTGGTCATACGTCTCAGAGGTTTTGCAATCAGAGTTGGTGAACTGTTCAGACGATTCCAGTGACAACGAGAAAGACAACATGACTACCAAATACAAGATCGTCGTCCAGGTAGAGATCCACAAACTAGCGGCCAGGCCACGCCTTCTGTCTTACTATGACATGATCCGATGGGCGTTAGATCATGTAGAAATCCCTACCAGAAACATCATCAGCAAGCAGAAGGTCATTGTTGGGACCTTTAGACCAGAAAAATTACAGACGATGTACAAGTTAGCACCCACGTTGGACTTCACATACAATGCAGAGTTTCTAGAGGGTTTTAAATAGAAGGAATGCAAGCAACACGTGAAAATTTTATCTGATTTTATCAAGGATTGGGTCTCTCACCCAGCGAAGTTCAAGGAAGACAACAATGGAATTTATTCCATATCTTTTTTGGAACCACAGTTCAAATACGTAGCGATGATGACTTGTAGATTGTATGGGAGGGAAGACACCACACATTTTTTCCTCCCATGGGTGCCTTTGATGTACACAATAGAAGAAGGCTCTTCTTTCGACTGGGCCAAAATGTTATCAGATAGTCTAACCAGTCGCATTATAGAATATCAGACACAGAAAGAGAGCGGGAAAGCTGCTTCATTTTTTATGTCTGCATACCTCATGGATGCAGTATGTTCCATGACATCTTTTCCCTTGATGAATTGAAGCTAGGCTCCATCGGATGCTGAGCTAGTCCATGTATACCATTCTAAGCTTTAGGAGGACAAGGCTTCGAATTTCGTGTACGAAATCTTCAATTGGGTAATGGTACCGATGCATGTTTCCATCTTCAGTAATCCGCCACCCAAGATATCAGATAGCATCACGACAAATTTAAGCAGAGTGGCCGATTGGTACATGGAGAAATAAGTTTCATACATCAGGGTTTTCGACGCTTCCATCCCTCCGCATGCTTTACCCTTACTTATACTCAATAGACTGGCTTGTCATGAGATCACCAGGAAAACCGTAATTGGCGGTATACGTAAAGAACTGAAAGGGTTTTCAAAAAATGTATGGCCACCTTTTCCTATTCATTTAAACACCTATTCATTATTAGACTTCAGGCATGCAAAGGCTGAGTTGGCATCCCTATAAGATATAAAGTTGGTTCACATCGAATTCAAGAAACACGATCCACACAGGGTCATGAGTAATCATTTGGCCAGCTGTGACCTTAAAAGATTTGAGCATGAGAATTCACCTCATGATGATATTTTCCGAGGCGTGAAATATTATGACGAGGTTTTGGCTCTAATACAAGCTCTATCACCTGAAGAGAGGGCCGATGTTGTCAGATTCCAAGAGAATAGGCGGAGTTTACTTCCTCCAGTATTACGGGGTGAGAATCCAATGACCGTAGAGGTGCAGAAAACAAAGGTCGAAGGCTCCAAAGATTCAACACCCGACCAAGAAGAACAATAGGATAAAGAAGGGCAAGCTGGGGGCCCGAAACAGGAAGCTAAGGCTTCTGATCCTCCAAGCGAGCCAACTTCTGTCATTACTCCCGAGAAATCTTCTAAACAGGTCGACAATCCCATCGCCTCCATTACCCCCCTACAGTCTGTAAAGGAGATCCCGGACGCAGGTTGGATTTTGGGTGAAAAATTGACACCTATATCAGTATAAGAGCTACCTTTGAATGAATTCTTCTTCGATAAGAAGAGGAAAGTGGTTGTGAGACAAGAAATCTACCAAGAGGCAGGTGTTGTCTCTAAGAAATTTAAAATTTTAACTGATGGGAGAAATATGAAGAAAGAAGAATTCACGACGCAAATAGAAGGAACATTGGGGGCTTTCACCACGATGAACCAATATTTAGTCGGGACCCTAAAAGATCAGCTAAAATGAAAAAATCGTTTGATCAAGATGCCAGAGGCTAAACTAGCTACAACAGAGGCTGTTGCTAAAGATCAAGCAAGTGCGACTTTAGAGAAAGAAAGAATAAAAGATCAAAAAGAAATCGAGTGGCTTAAATTCGATCTCGAACAGACACAGTTGATGGTTCAGACGAGTCAGAATCAGATAAGCCAGCAGGGAGAATTGATAGACCAACTTCGGGCCAAACTAGAATTCAACGAAAGCCAGGTAATCGATATTGGGATATTTCAATCCTAAGCAATAGAGATCAGAAAAAGGTTATCGGCGGCGCAACAGGGTCTTCTTGTTAAAGTAGAAACAATTCAAAGAAGCTTCCAACTCATTGATCAGATGTTGGAAAACCTCTCTCTTAAAGAAAGGGAAGGCGGAACAACTCGGGTGGCGTTCCAGGAGGCTATTATAGCCACAACGAGAAGTGAAAAATGCAGTAGTTCTAGTTTTCCCATCGCAGAGCAGACCAGGGGTAATATCTTGTTGAAAGAATGGGAGAAAAATATATCCAAAGGCAAACAATAAGCTATGAAGCTAAGGAAATCTTGTGAAGAAATTTTTGGTTTGTTAAGTGAGATTTGGTTGGGTTCCGATGGTGAAAGTGGCATGGAGATACTAGGTCAAATCAATATAGCTAAATATATGCTAAATATCAAGTAAAATGAAGAAATATAATTAGCCGAAATATCACAAATAACTCAAATAGACATAGTGCAAATAGACAAAAGGCTAATTAAACTGAGTATACTGTTGTGCTCTATCAATGCCAAAGATCAACAGGTGGAAGGAAAGTTGTCGCTATTGATGAAAGACTGCTCTATTTTTGAGGCAAATAATCAAGCAGAGCCATCTAAGTTGATATCATAGCTGTGGAGAAGTGCGTTATTTGCACGAAGCATGCGAAGAGGCAGGTTTCCGGTACCAAATGAGAACAGAGATAAAGAAACAAAACGTTTTGACTCCTTTGATTGTAACCGAAAACCTTTGGAACTATTGAGATTCCAATGCATAAAAATTTGTATAAATATACATTTTGAAGAAAGAAAAAAGGCTGGACCTTTTTGATTAATTGTAATAGAGACTGTCTCTTTTCAAGAATTAATACAAAGCAATCCGGAGATTCCTAATTCCATCACTACTGTGTTATGAGTTTGTTCTCTCTGTTATTTCATATTCATCCTTGTTTCACTTATATACATTTGATGAAGGTTGCATTGTAATTTAGTAAAACTTCTACTGCAATGATTAATATCTAGCTATCTATTGTTTACAGTTTTTCCTCTGTATCGGCTACTAGCAGGTACAATCCCTGTGAATCTTTAGGTTGTCATATTTTATGCTTCATCAGACCATTTCTTATTTCTTCTTCTTTTTACAGAGTGAGATTCTCTCTCGATAGGAGCCTTATTATATAGACAACTTAATGTTTTTCCCATAATTCATACACCATTTATTTCAAATATAACGCAGTTACGGAAAAAGGACTTTGGTTTGCATTTTGCTTTTAACATTGATTTCTAAAGTTCTCTTTTATAAAATCAAATTGATACAGCATAAAAACTTTCGGATTTCTTTAAATTTTTCTGTTCCTCTATGACTGTTCCTGTTGTAAGACAACCCAATATTGAACTCGGCTTAACAGATCAAACCCATATCGCTTTAAATATCTTTGATACCATACTTAAAATGTCTAACACTCGGGTAGAACTTGAACGTTGATGGGTTGCAATTGAAAGGGATATAAACATCCATGAACAATTGGAAGCCAGACGACGACAACCTAGAAATCAACCCTAGCTTCCTTTCCTAAAGGTATACCCTCCTCCCTTTTTACATCTTACTAACTTTCAGATGCCTAGACACTGTACTTTTTAAAGCCTTAAGTACAGACTCTGGAACAACATCTTTTTGGCATCGTTGTCAGGGATGAAGTTACAAAAACTTTTCCCTGGGAAGAACAACATATTTTCAAGTTTCACCCTTTGATAGTGAACAAAGAGTGAGAACTTTCTAAAGGATTTTCTTATCTGTCACTTGGAGACTCTACGTATAAGTAAGATGGCATCCAGTCGAAGGAATACCAGACAAAACCCAGAGAACAAGCAGACCACGCCTGTTTCAGATCCCCAAAAAAATACTAAATGCTAGAGGTTCTCTTAAGCTGACTACTACAGTCTATTAGCTTAAACACTCACAGCCCAAAACCAAAAGTTCTTGTGAACCTTCAACTTCTCATAGAACACCTCCCGAAACCACTAATTCATTTTTATTCAGCTCTGTGGTTAAAAGTGAAATCCTTCCGAAAACCTCTGTCGGACACAAAGGTAAAAACCCGACAGTAAATTTATCAGCAGTTGATATCCCGCCGACTCTCCTTTCAGACTTCCTGACCTCACCAAGTCTCGAAGAGTATACTATATACTCAAATCTCACACCCGCAAGATCCCCTGATTACGTCTCCTGCAAATCCGAAGAGCCAAGTCCTTGCGTCTCCGTTCACTCATCTTTGCTACTCTCATCTCCCGAAGAAGCTAAGAATCCATTTTTAGTCTTCCAGAACCTGCTATATAACACACCCTATCCCCGTCAAGTAATACCAATGGCGATCGCTGGAGGAGGAGAAGGGGGCCAAGCACCTCCCTCGCCCCACAGAGTTTTCACTAAAGTGGTTGCGAGATATTCACCTTTAGTTCTATCCGTGCCTCTTCATGACCTTCCTAAAAATTATATAAAAAAATTACCAAAATTTACAGGGGAAGTGGACTTAACTGCGGCCGAACATATAAATTTATTCGATCAGTTCACTGATATTCTAGGTCTGGAACACGAAGACATTTATTTGAGATTATTTTTTCAAACTTTTGAAGGACAGGTACAAACCTAGTTTCGAAGCCTACCCGCAGGGTCTATCCTATCTTACGATGCCTTTCTTAGACAATGGGGTGAGAGAAAAGACCACTTATATTATCTAACCAAGTTCGAATCTTTAAAGAAAAGGAATTCAGAAACAGTTATGGAATTTATCCAAAGATTTAATAAACTGTATAATAAGATCCCAACCGAAGTCAAACCCTCCCAACCTGTAGCCAAAGTAACCTTCACAGGATATTTTGAACTTGACTTCGCCCTTCTCTTAAGAGAAAGACGTGGGGCTACCTTAACCCGAATGCAGGATAATGCTGTGGAAATTGAGTCTAACATGATGGCCTCTGGTAAGTTGAAAGCTAGGATAGAAATGGGGAATAGAGAAACCAGACATTTTAGGGAACAAGCGGGACCGTCAGGATCTAATAGATCAACTTACAACAAAATGGATGATATGGCTAGGGTAGTTAAATAATTGTCAAATAAGATTTCCAGAATGGAGCTATACTAATCCAAGAGTGATACTTTCGTTAAAAGATAATTCAGAAGAAACCCCAACCCTCAAAATCAACAAAGGCAGGTTAAAAATGAAGATCAGAAAATCCAAACCCCTTTAAAAAGTGAAAATTTTATAGGAGGAAACGACCTGGAAGATTTAGAGGGAATTGAAGAAGACATGACAAATTTGGGTGACAACTGCATTCAACCCTATGTAACTAAATAAGATTATGAGAGTTCGTTGAACACACCCCAACTGTCAAATGAAGAAGATGATATAAACAACAATGACTTCACTGTATGTCAAGAAATGTTTGATTCCATGACAGCTGGGGTCCAATCGAGGTATGACTTGAGGTGTAAAAATAGATCTATGTCGATTCCTCAACCGAAGAAAATTCTCCCTAGAGGTGAAATATATGTGCCTGCCCCAAAAGAGACTGAAACATCCAACAACAAAACAAAGGAGGCAGACTCGTTGAACCTCAAAATGAAGGAAGTTGAGACCCAAACTAGGGAAATCAAGACAATTGAGACACCCTCACTGGTAAGAAAGCTCATGAGTAATAAGTCAGCTCAGACAAATAATTTAGAGAAGAAAGAGCTCGAGGTTTTAATCAGGAAACATACAAAGGTGGCAGTGGTTTTAGTGTCGAAAATGAAATAAATAGGATCAAAATACCGATTCCGTTGGTTTAATTAGCAAAAAACCCTGCATATCGAAAACAGATAACCAAGGTGATAGGTGGTTTGGATCAAGAAAGTCAATCAGATGAAATAAATTTGGAAGATGAAAAGCCAAATATCACTTTCGGTCCACATTTCGAGGGCGCCAGAGACATCGTTGCCCCTTTCTATATCACCCTAAATGTGCATGATCGACTGTTGCATAACTGCATGCTAGATTCTGGAGCTTCAGATAATGTGATGCCTAAAGCTATTATTGATAGACTAGGCCTTTAGATCACCCGACCTTACAAAGATATCTACTCTTTTGTTTCAAGAAGAGTCAAGTGCTTAGGTATGATAAAAGATTTAGTAGTCACCCTTGCACAGGTCCCAGTCAAAAGTGTTCTGATGGATGTAGTTATTGCTGATATCACCCCAAAATATGGATTACTGTTATCAAGGTTGTGGAGAGCCAAACTTGGGGGATCCCTTCAACTGGACATGATTTATGCCACAATTCTTGTATTTGGTGGGCAACTTACTAGGTTATATAGGGAAACGAGGTTAGCCTATACCGTGAGCGATCCTCAGAATCCTAACAATTTTCCTGTTTACATTGTTGATCAAGATCGAGGAAATTGTATTTTGTCTTTTGATGATGGTATAGATAGTTGCACAGAAGAAAACTACATAGACGAGAAAGATTCCAAAAATATGCATAGTATAGGGATCTAGAAAATGTTTTTTGATGGTGCTCTGTCATGTGAAGGAGCCGATGCAGGAGTAATTTTTGTGGCACCTGAAAATAGGTTTGTCATCCCTTTTTATTACAGGCTTCAATGGGATATAGACTACACTAACAATGTATGTGAATATGAAGCCTTAGTATTAGGTTTGGAAGCTGCCAAGAAACTGAACACAAAGAACCTGGAAGTATATGGAGACGCTGAGTTGATAGTCAAACAGATAAATCGACAATACCAGGCCAAACACCCGAGATTGAGAGCATATAGAAATTGTGCTTCGGATCTAATGGACAATTTCTTCTCACCTGTAAATATCCACTTCATACCACGCGTCAAGAATTTGTAGGCCGATTCGTTAGCTAAGGCAACCTCGACTTTCGCTCCCCCCATAGCTTTTAAATTAAAATACCATATAAAGGTAAGGCACAAACCATCCATCCTGAACAACATACAACATTGGCAGGTTTTCGAAGATGATGAACAGATTAGAAAGTTCCTCGAAGCAGTGGGTGAATTTTCTGAAACTCACATCGATCAAAAGAATCAAAATGATCACATGTGGATCATGCAAGAAGGAGAATACCCTAAGGAGTTCCGAGAAAAAATTTCCAACCATCGCATGTTAGTTTTAAAAAATAATCAGATTCCAAAGCGAATAATCCCCCTGGAGAGACTTTTCGATCTAAATGACATGCCTTTAAAATCTACTCTTCAACCCTAACCAGAAGAGGTCGAAGATTGCGATATAGGGACAAAAGAAGAACCCAGGATGGTGAAAATATCAAAGTATCTTCCTCTTGAGGTGAAAAATAAGTATAAAGATTTGCTTGCATGATATAAAGATGTTTTCGCTTGGTCTTACGAAGAGCTTAGGACTTACAACACTACCGTGATCGAACACAAGATACCTCTGAAGCCTGGTATCAAACCCTTTAGGAAAAAGATTAGACAAATCAACCCTATCTTATTACCAATAGTTGAAAGAGAAGTCAAGAAGATTTTAGACACGAAAATAATAGTACCACTGAGATACTCTGATTGGGTGGAAAACCTGGTCCCGGTTAGAAAAAAGAGTGGAGAGATTAGACTGTGTGTTGATTTCAGAAATTTGAATAAATGTTTCTTAAAGGACAACTAAACTTTACCTAAAATGGATCACGTCTTAGAAAAGGTAGTCGGAGCAAATAGGATGTCTATGATAGACGGTTTCTTTGGGTACAATCAAATTGCTGTAAACGAACAAGATAAAGAAAAAACAACTTTCACTACACCCTGGGGTACATTCATGTATGATAAAATGCTTTTTGGTATAATGAATGCAGGTGCCACTTTCCAGCGTGCTATGGATATCGCTTTCGTCGGCGAAAGAGACAAGTTTGTATTTATCTACCTCGATGATCTAACCATTTTTTCTAAGTCTGACGAAGATCATTTAATACATCTCAAACAGACTTTCGAAAAATGTCGTAGGTTCGACCTGCCTTTAAACCCTAAAAAGTCTCACTTCTCCATGCAAGAAGGTAAACTCTTGGGCCATATTGTGTCCTGAGATGGAATTAAAATTGATCCCAGAAGGGTTCAAGCTATAGACACAATAAATATTCCTAGAAATGTAAAGGAAATTCAGTCATTCTTAGGAAAGATAAACTTTTTGAGAAGGTTTATCCCAAACTTAGCTAAAATTGTGAAATTAATCACAGGTATGTTAAAGAAAAACAACGAGGTAAAATAGACAACAGAGGCTAAATAATCATTTGCACGTATCAAGAGGGTTATAAGCGAGGCACCTGTACTGGCAAGCCTCGACTATCTAAATTTTTTTCTCATTTTCTCATTCGTTTCTGAGCACACCATTGCCATGGTGCTCCTCCAGAAAAATGAGGAAGGTTTCAAACAACCGATAACATTTTTCAGAAAAAGTATTAGAGACGTGGAACTAAAATATGATATAATGGAAAAACAAGCATATGCTATGGTAAAGGCATTAAAAGATTTTAGGACTTATGTATTGCATTCCAAGATAATCACATATGTACCTACTAGCCCTGTAAAAGACATTTTAGTGTAGCCTGACAGTGATGGAAGAAGGGGACGGTGGCTCGCAAAAAATCAAGAATTTGATCTGGAAATAAAGCCGATGAAGCTGGTAAAGGGTCAAGGTTTGGCTAAACTCTTAGCTGAATCCAATTTCAGAGCCCTCAGCATAAATAACATACAGGGATGTGGAGAAGATGAAGATATGAACGAGATCTATGAACAAACAAATGAAGTCAGAATCGAAGAGAAGTTTACATCCTCTGACTGGTATAAAAACACAGTATCCTACCTACTGACTTTGAAGTGTCCAAGTGATTTATCTCCATCCAAAGCCATAAAACTAAAACTACATGTGGTCAAATACTATATATCTAAGGGTAAATATTTTTGGAAGGACCCACTTGGCTTCCTGTTGGTTTGTTTGGTTGAATCTAAAATAGAGAAGGTCATAAGAAAATTTCATGAAGGAGTGTGTGGGGGACATCACGCTTGGAGAGCGACAACTTATAAAATCCTGAGGGCAGGGTATTATTGGCCTAAACTCTTCTCAGATGTAAATTCCAAAGTCAGGGCTTGCGACCCTTGCCAACTGTTTGCAGGCAAGCATAAAATCCCAACATTACCTTTTGTTCCATTCAAAACATAGGCTCCTTTTCAGCAGTGGGGACTAGATTTTATAGGCGAAATTAACCCCCATTCCAACGCTCAACACAAATGGATCCTAACCGCCACAGATTACTTTACGAAATGGGTAGAGGCTATTCCTACCAGGAAGGCTACAGATTCGGTGGTAATAGATTTCCTAGAAGAAAATATTTTATCTAGATTCGGCTGCCCCCGAAAGATAGTAAGAGATAATGCTCAGGATTTTAAATCTATGGCTATGATCATTTTTTGCCAAAAATACAATATTGTACTTGGCCATTCTACATCATATTATCCCCAAGGAAATGGACTGGCCAAGTCTTCGAACAAGAGTCTGATCAACATAATTAAGAAAGTGTTGAACGAGAACAAGAGATCCTGGCATGTACATTTAAAATACGCACTATGGGCAAATCGGATTGGCACAAAAAAATCCATCAGCATTTCTCCTTTCCAGATGGTATACGGGACTGACGTGGTATTACCTATAAACTTGGCACTTCCCGTAATGAAACTATGGCAAGATGAGAAAGAAGAACCAAACCACGTCACAAGGAGAATAAATCAACTGATTGAATTACAACAACACAGGATCGAGGTGGACAAAAGATTGAAAAAATATCAAGACGACATGAAAACATTATTTGACCGTAAGACAAAAGACAGAGAGTTTCTTCCAAGTGATTTGGTCTTAATATGGGATGCTAGGAAGGAGGATTCGGCGAAACACGGTAAATTCGATCATATTTGGCATGGACCATTTAGAGTCGCAACTTCTGAAGGAAAAAAAATGTTTTTATTAGAAAATCTGGATGGTAAAATATTCAACGCCCCTGTCAATGGGCGTTATCTAAAACACTACATGAAATAATTGGTTCTCCAAGGTTTTCCATTGTATATACCAGTTTGTATTTGCTTTCTATTTCATGTTTCCCTTGAGGTAAGTTTTCAATTTTTATTAATTAGGTCAATATAAATAGAGATACACGGTTTTCAAATACATTTAACTCTTTTAAAGGACACTCTTTGTGTTTATAGGATTTCGGTTTGCAAACTAAACGAGCGAAGGGAGAAAATAGAATGTCATGTATCGGAGATTTGCATTCGCAGAAAACAGGTGACAGAAAAGGTTTTCGGTTATTTTAAAAATGGTAAGGTAAAGGTACGAACTCTTGAAAATTTTGTTCCTTAAGAAAAAAAAGATCTCCAAAACATCATAAAGGTCCCATAATTCTAATGTTTTTACTTAATTGATTATTAAAAAGTACAGTTACTTGCTCTGGATCCTAATAATTTTAACTTAAAACATAGATAGGTGGTAGTTAAAACAAACAAAAAGTGAAGCATCTATGGGGAAGGGTTTTCAAAAAAGCGGTTTCAATTTTTGACCCCTGCCCCTTAGCATACAAACATCTATCCATCACCTTTCTTTCAGTCTTCAGATTTGTCTTCTTAAAAATCCCAAATGTCTTTTCAGACTTAAATACATAGGGAGAAGAGATTATGTTTAAAACTTTGAAAGCTGTAAGTGTGTTTTGGAAAGAAGGTTGGTCTTCACAACTCCTTGGTCTCTTACTAAACAAGTTATGCGTAGGTGGATCCTGGTGTTTCTAGGTTTTTTAACAGTTTCGAAGGGTTAAGGCTTACTTGAAGGAAAACCCCCAGAAAAATGTTTCCCCTTTTTCTCCCTGCGGACCAAGGTGTTGTGAAAGTCAAAAGAAGGTTGACACCGAGTAATCAAAGTAAGTTGACAGACCTACATTGCAAAATATTACGTAGATATCACCCCTCATCCAATCTGATTGCCCCTGCTTCGTATTCTAAAAAGAAAATTATAAGACAGATGATGAAAGGAAAATCATATCTAATTGCACATCTAGTCTAAAGAGACGATGAAAAGAAATTTAGAAATGATTGCCCTCGTCTCAGCATTTAAATGCATAAATACGTTTCGAAGTGGAGAAAGGAAATTCAACTAAAAAGGGGCAGATAACTTCACCGGGGTACTGAACAGGCCCGTTGGCAGTGAAGCAATATCTGAGATATTTGTAAGGCTGTTATACATGAATTTCACTCGGCTCTGGTAATCAACTTTCTTGAGACTAGATCCACATCCTAAGTCTAGACGGGACTCCTCGATTAAAAAAATGCAATAAATTTCGTTGGGTGTAAGCCAAAAACTGCAAGATCTGTTAGATTTCCTAGAATTGTTTTGATTTGTCTTAATGCAAACCTAAACTCAGTAAAGAGAAAGAGAAAGTTGTGAAAGGGACTGTAGCTGAGTGAGAAATATATTTGAGTATTGAAAAGACTTACAACAGTGAAAGACACAAATATTTTCTTCCCTCTGTTTATCTTTTCCCTAAAGCAAGTTTCACAGAAGTGAAACTCATGACTCCATTTACCCAATATAGGCATGTGGTCTACTGTTCTTCCCGCCTCATAGGAAAATGAGATCCCTAGTTGGAGCCTATGTTGGAGCCGCCTTTTTCATTTGGTTCAAATATATTTTTTTTTAAATGTCGGTTCTTGAGTTATTTTTCGCTTCGTGGCATTCACCTACTGAAAATCTCAGTAGTCTCGACATTCAAAATAGCGGGGGATGTGATGTTTCATAAGTCACCACTTTTAATCGTTAAACGAAGGTTGTTGCTTTTTGTACCTCAAAATATCGCTCTTTGGGAGTTACAAGTCACAAGATTTACAAACCCCGATGTACAAGGTCGCGAAAAGTTTTAAAAGCTTACCTCAGGTGAAATCTAAGAGTAAGACCATGTAAACCCCAGTCAAGTTCTGTTGGGATTTCACATCTTGGCATTCACTATCTCCTAAAACATTACCGCTAAAACTCTGAAAGACGAAGCCACACAAATTTTACCTAAGTAACTCAGGTTAGAGTCAGGGTTGATTAGTTTTGACCATGATTTAAGTTTCTCGGGATTTCGCGACTCGACATACATTCCTCCCAGAAACTATACCTTCGAAGTCCCAAGTCGCTAAGTTGCGATATAAATTAAAGCATAATCAATAAAAACACTTAATCCTAGTTATGTCCTTGCTTAATTAAATCTAATCATCGCAATCTCGGGTTTTAGAGGCTTGAAAGGTTAGAGTTAAAAGTCCCGATCCGGCAAACGCCGAAATGTTGATTTAAATCATGATTAGGGAAGCCAAGCCAACATAATCAATGTTTAATGAAAATGATAATAATGCACAGTTTACGAGGTAATTTCAAATGTTCCTTGCGCCAGCTTGTGCCACGAACCGTCGAATTTTATGGCATTAATTGGAAATAAGGCGAAACGACAAAGTAAGGATATGGTTTTTATTGCCAAAATATCTATCTAAATATGTTTGGACTATTATGTTCGTAAGGACATTGATATGTTAAATGGTCGAAGATATAGATCTTTTGCTTCCTATTTTATTCATAAAGTTCATTTCTATCCCGCACAGAGAAGTTTTTCTCAGTAAGCTAACTTCTATATGTATACACATTTTTATTGCAGAAGAGTTAAGTTACAATCCCCTATCATGGCCCCCTGAAAAGCATCCAAGGCAAGCACTGAGGTTTCAGGACAAGGTTCTGATAATGTTTCGGATACTTCACCTTGAAGCGTTGATTCCGTACGAACCTAGTCATACATCTCAGAGGTTTTGCAATCAGAGTTGGTGAACTATTTAGATGATTCTAGTGACAACAAGAAAGATGACATGACTACCAAATACAAGATCGTCGTCCAGGCAAAGATGCACAAAGTAGTGGCCAGGCCACACCTTCTTCCTTACTATGACATGATCCGATGGGTGCTAGATCATGTAGACATCCCTACCAGAACCATCATCAACGAGCATAAGGTCACTGTTGGGACCTTTAGACCAGAAAACTTACAGACGATGTACAAGTTATCACCCACGTCGGACTTCACATACAATGCAGAGTTTCTAGAGGGTTTTAAACAGAAGGAATGTGAGCTATACACAAAAATTTTATCTGATTTGATCAAGGATTGGGTCTCACACCCAGCGAAGTTCAGGGCTGACAGCAATGGAATTTATTCCATATCTTGTTTGGAACCACAGTTCAAATACGTAGCGATGATGACCTGTAGATTGTATGAGAGGGAAGACACCACACATTGTTTCCTCCCATGGGTGCCTTTGATGTACACAGTAGCAGAAGGCTCTTCTTTCGACTGGGCCAAAATGTTATCAGATAGTCTGACCAGTCGGATTACAGAATATTGGACACAGAAAGCAAGCAGGAAAGCTTCTTCAGTTTTTATGTTTGCATACCTCATGGACGCAGTATGTTCCATGACGCCTTTTCCCTTGATGAATTGGAGATGGGATCCATCGAATGCTGATCCAGTCCATGTATACCATTCTAAGATTTGGGAGGACAAGGATTTAGATTTCATATACAGAATCTTCAACTGGGTAATGGTACCAATGCATGTTTCCTTCTTTGGTAATCCACCACCCAGGATATCGGATAGTATCATGACAAATTTAAGCAGAGTGGCTGATTAGTATGTGCAGAAAGAATTTTCATACATCAGGGTTTTCGCCGTTTCCGTCCCTCCGCATGATTTACCCTTACTTATACCTGACAGGCTGGCTTGTCGTGAGATCGCCAGGAAAACTGTAATTGGTGGTATAAGTAAAGAACTGAAAGGGTTTTCAAAAAAGGTATGGCCACCTTTTCCTATTCATTTAATAACCTATTCATTATTAGACTTTGGGCATGCAAAGGCCGAGGCAACAACCCTAGAAGATATAAAGTTGGTTCACATCGAATTCAAGAAACAGGATCCACACAGGGTCGTGAGTAATCATTTGGCCAGCTGTGGCCTTAAAAGATTTGAGCACGATAATTTGCCTCATGATGATATTTTTCAAGGTGTGAAATCTTGTGATGAGGTTTTGGCTCGAATACAAGCCCTGTCGCCCGAAGAGAGGGCCGATGTTGTCAGATTCCAAGAGCATAGGTGGAGTTTCCTTCCTCCAGTATTACAGGGTGAGAATCCAACGACTGTAGAGGTGCAGAAAACAAAGGCTGAAGGCTCCAAAGATTCAACACCCGACCAAGAATAACAACAGGATAAAGAAGAGCAAGCTAGGGACCCGAAACAAGAAGCCGAGGCTTCTGATCCTCCAAGCGAGCCAAATTTGGTCATTACTCCTGGGAAATCTTCTAAACAAGTCGACAATCCCATCGCCTCCGTTACCCCCCTATAGTCTGCAAAGGAGATCCCAGACGCAGGTTGGATTTTGGGTGAAAAATTGACACCCATATCAGTAGAAGAGCTACCTCTGAATGAATTCTTCTTTGATAAGAAGAGGAAAGTGGTTGTGAGACAAGAACTCTACCAAGAGGCAAGTGCTGTCTCTAAGAAATTTAAAATTTTAACTGATGGGAGAAATATGAAGAAAGAATAATTCACGATGCAAATAGTAGGAACATTGGTGGCTTTCGCCACGAAAAACCAATATTTAGTCGGGACCCTAAAATATCATCTAAAATGAAAAAATCGTTTGATCAAGACGCTAGAGGCTAAACTAGCTACAACAAAGGTTGTTGCTAAAGATCAGGCAAGTGCAACTTTAGAGAAAGCAAGAATAGAAGATCAAAAATAAATCGAGCATCTTAAAGTCAATCTTGAATAGACACAGTTGATAGATCAGATGAGTCAGACTCAGATAATCCAGTTGGGAGAATTGATAGACCAGCTTCTGGCCAAACTAGAAGTCACCGAAAGCCAGGTAATCGATATCGGGATATTCCAATCCCAAGCAATAGAGATCAGAAAAAGGTTATCGATGACACAGTAGGGTCTTCTTTTTAAAGTAGAAACAATTCAAAGCAGCTTCCAACTCATTGATCAGATGTTGGAAAACCTCTCTCTTAAATAAAGGGAAGCCAAAACAGCTCGGGTGGCGTTCCAAGAGGCTATTATAGCCACAACGAGAAGGGAAAAAAGCAGTATTTCTAGTTTTCCCATCGCAGAGCAGACCAGGGGTAATATCTTGTTGAAAGAATGGGAGCGAAATATATCCGAAGGCAAACAACAAGCTATGAAGCTAAGGAATTCTTGTGAATAATTTTTTGGTTTGTTAAGTGAGATTTGGTTGGGTTCCGATGGTGAAAGTGGCATGGAGATACTGGGTCAGATCAATACAACTAAATATATGCTAAATATCAAGGAAAATGAAGAAAGAGAATTAGCCAAAATATCACAAATAACTCAAACATACATAGTCCAAATAGACAAAAGGCTAATTAAACCGAGTATACTGTTATGCTCTTTCAATGCCAAAGATCAACAGGTGGAAGGAAAGCTATTGCTATTGATGAAAGACTGCTATATTTTTGAGGCAAATAATCAAGCATAACCATCTAAGTTGATATCATAGCTGGTGGAGAAGTGCGTTATTTGCACGGAGCATGCAAAGAGGCAGGTTTCGGGTACCAAATGAGAACATAGATAAAGAAACGAAACGTTTCAAGTCCTTTAATTGTAATCAAAAACCTCTGGAACTATTGATATTCCAGCGCATAAAAATTTGTATAAATATACATTTTGAAGAAAGAAAAAAGGCTGGACCTTTTTGATTAATTGTACTAGAGACTGTCTCTTTTCGAGAATTAATACAAATCAATCTGGAGATTCCTAATTCCGTCACTACTGTGTTATGATTTTGTTCTCTCTGTTATTTCATATTCATTCTTATTTCACTTATATACATCTGATGAAGGTTGCATTGCAATTTAGTAAAACTTCTACTGCAGTGATTAATATTTAGCTATCTATTGTTTACAATTTTTCCTCTATATCGGCGACTAGTAGGTACAAGACCTGTGAATCTTTAGGTTGTCATATTTTATGCTTCATTGGACCATTTCTTATCTTATTTTATTCTTCTATTACCAGAGTGAGATGCTCTCTCGGTAGGAGCCTTATTCTATAGACAATTTAATGTTTTTCCCATAATTCATACACCATTTATTTCAAATATAACACAGTTACGGAAAAAGACCTTTGGTTTGCATTTTGCTTTTAATATTGATTTCTAAAGTTCTCTTTTATAAAATCAAATTGATACAACATAAAAACTTTCAGATTTCTTTAAATTTTTTTGTTCCTTTATGACTATTCCTGTTGTAAGACAACCCAATATTGAACCTGGCTTGATAGATCAAACCCATATCTCTTTAAATCTCTTTGATACCATACTTAAAACGACTAACACCCGGGTAGAACTTGAACGTTGATGGGTTGCAATTGAAAGGGATATAAACATCCAGGAATAGTTGGAAGCCAGACGACGACAACCTAGAAATCAACCCTAGCTTCCTTTCCTGAAGGTATACCCTCCTCCCTTTTTACCTCTTACTAACTTTCGGATGCCTAGACACTGTAATTTTTAAATCCTTAAGTACAAACTTTGGAACAACAGGATGGAAGTTATATGCCATCCTAGCATTTAACAGAAAGAGCGAGGTATAAGGATTAGAAAACCTTTCGGTAGTATCATAGTTTGCATATGTATTTCCAGAGGAACTACCAGGTTTTCCACCAGAAAGAGAACTTGATTTTACAATAGATTTGAAACCTAGAACAAAACCGATTACGAGAATGCCATATCAGATGACAATGCCTGAATTGCAGGAGTTGAAAATGCAACTGAAGGAATTGTTAGACTTGGGAATTATACATCCAAGTGTGTCACCATGGGGTGTGCCGGTGTTTTTTTTTAGAAAGAAGGATGGATCATGGAGGCTTTGTATTGACTACCATCAATTGAACAAGGCTACGATTAAGAACTAATATCTGTTGTCAAGGATTGACGATTTATTTGATTAAATGAAGGGAACAAATGTTTTTTCTAAGATGGACTTGAGATCAGGATATCACCAGTTATGTATCAAAGAGGAATATATCTCTAAGACCACATTTAAGATGAGATTCAGACACTATGATTTCATTGTTTTACCGTTTGGATTGACGAATGCCCCGGACGTATTTATGAGTTTGATGAATGAGCTATTCTGTGAATACTTGGACAAGTTTGTTTAAGTATTTATTGATGACACATTGATTTATTCTCGGATGAAAGAAGATCATGATGAACACCTGAGATTGGTTTTACAGTGTCTAAGAGAAAACAAGTTGTACAAGAAGTTGTCGAAGTGCTCTTTTTACCAGAAGGAGATTCATTACTTAGGACATATCATATCTTGGGAAGGTATCACTATGGAACCAACGAAAGTAAAGGTTATTATGGAATGGTTAGCACAGAAAAATGTACAAGAAGTACATAGATTTATGGGGTTAGCAGGTTATTATCGATGCTTCGTCGAAGGTTTTTCAAAGATAGCAAATCCATTTACAAAATTGCATAATAAAAACAAGAAATTCGTATGGACAGAGAAATGCACAGAAGCATTTTTGGCCAAGATACAAAAATCTTGGCAAAATATCACCTATTTAAACTTCGCATTAGAGAAGCAATTGAAATCCAAAGAAATCCAAGAAACCTTAATAGAGATAATGGCCTAGAACTAAATGAAAACTGTCTCCCTCTAATAAAAAAGAAATTAATAGTTAAGTAATTAACTCTATAATAAAAACCCCTAATTTCAAATTAAAAACACTTTTAGTTCTAATTTTTTATTTATTTATAAATTTCTAACATTTTATCACTAGGTTAACAAACCATTAAAATATGCATTAATTTAATCCTCAAAACATTTTTTTTTTAATAACCACTCAGTTTTTAACCCTAATTATAAAACAACATTAAAAATTAAAAATTTTAAAAGAAAGAGAAAAAGTAAACCCTAGCTAAAAAACAACATATAAAATTAAAGAATGAGAACAGAAAAATCTTAATTGAAAAAATATAAACTAATAACAATTAATCTTGATTAACCTAAAAACATCAAAACCTTTAAATCTAAATCCTTAGACCTTATTCAAAACAACACTAAAATGAAAAAATTGAAAAAGAAAAATTTCAAAATAAATTAAAACTTAAAAAAAAAAACTTTGATTAAACTAAAACTCAAACTAATTAATAAATTAGGGTTCTTTCTAGATGACCTTTAAGTTTCCTTTCTCTCCTTTAGTATTTATATTAAGTGTTTCTCTTCAATTTTTAATCCAGGCTTCTTGTCCTGAAGATGGATCCTGATATGGATCCGAAACATCGACAATCCATTAATAACACTGTGTTTTTTCTGAACACTACTGAAAACAATCCTCACCACAAAAATCTCATTGAACAGATCTTAAGAAGTTGCTAATGACAGTGATGATATTGAAGGTCCCTAACATGGAAAAATAATTCTTGGTATGCATGGACACATCCAAGGAAGGTTCAGGGGGAGTTTTGATTTAAGATGGACGAGTCGCTTACATTTCAAGAAAATTAAGAAGACATGAAGAGAACTGTGCAACACACAACTTGGAGTTATTAGAGATTGTATATGCCTTATGAGTTTGGAGACATTATCTGATTGAAAGAAAATTCGAATTAAAGACAGATCATTGTGGATTGTAGCATATCTTTACTCAAAGTGACTTGGACGCGCGACAAAAGCCTTGGTCAGAAATACTTAGCAAATACGATTTTGAGATCACTTACATTAAAGGAATGCTGAACAGAGTAGCAGATGCGTTTAGTCGTAGAACACACATATTCTTGGTAATACCTCTTAAGATGAATCTTCAAGAAAATATTCGAGCTCTATAGATTGACGATGATTGGTACAAGGAAATTAAGGCTAACATCGGACAAGATACCATGATGGTACCAAGGTATGAAGGTTATTCTTTTGACAGTGAAGGATTGTTGAGTTATAAAATCAAAATTTATGTACCACCTAACGACGAATTAAGAATTTTGGTTTTAAGTGAAGCTCATCGAGCAGTATATATGGCTCATCTAGGAGTCACGAAGATGAAGGAAAACCTTAAGCCTTTATTCTTTTGGAAAGGAGTGAAAGTAGATGTAGTTATATCCTTGAGAAAGTGTCCCCTCATATTATCCCATTTTCCAAAAATCCCTTCCATGGTGGTCCATGCTTCAATGGGGGTTTTACAAGAGGATATGTGAAAGAGGAGTTCAGGAGAAATGAGATTGCAAATTGTTCCAAATGCTTCATCCATTCGATTTAGATACTTGGATTTTTCTATGGCTGATGTTAGTTCTATCTCTGTGTTCATGGTTAACCTATACAATCCTTTGCTTTGAAGATGCGTGATCATTTTCTCCTTCCATGCAAAGAAATTGTATAGTGTAAGAATGAATTCTTTTGAAAATTCCATTTTTTCGTTGTCTTCAATATTCAGTACGTACAAAAATAATTCAGTGTGTCTTTTCCCTAGGAGTCCGTTGGCTCTGATACCATGTAAATGTGTTGAACCTGCACACAATAGATCTACCTAGGAATTGACATACATAGTTGTATAGAAAATATGAGAAAAGATAAGTAGGAGAGAAAGAATGGAAGAATTCTCATTAACCAAATGAATGAATGATAATTTACACATGATATACTTTGTATAACTCAACTAATGAGCACTAGAGGAGAATCCAATGCACCATAGTGGTGGTCTAGAGTGATCTGGACACACACCAACAGTTACGAGAGTAAACTGCCACCTAGTCTAGTCTCTTAGGGAAGTTACGTGAGTGAACTGCCACCTAGTTAGAGTTAACTAATCTATCAGTCTTCAGTTAACTGACTAAAACAGAGTGAAGAGGAGGATATCATGGAATCATGAGTAATGCACTAGTTTGGTGATGATCCCAAGGACAATGCGCATTAGCTGGTGATGATCCAAATGTTGCATGGTGATAATCGCAACGTGGCATATAGACTCCACTCAACTGATCAAACTGAAGTGTGAACTAAAGAGAATATTCTATTAGAGGAATATTCTCCCTAAAATATATGAGACTGAATAATGACTAATAAACATAGAGAAAACCTTAGTAAAAATAAATCCTAGGTGTGTGCGAAGTATCTCCAACATACCAAATCTAACATACTAATATACTTGAACTACAAATAAATGTAGATTATTAAAATACCGGGACCAATGAAGGTTCTGTAATGAAGATTCCATTCAAATTATTGCACTCCTTTCTTGCTTTCACTTGATAATCATGACGACTTCATTGGTACCTCCCAACCAATGCTATGGGTACTCTTCTTCCCCATTATCCCCCAGAGCCGCAAAGGGGTCAAGCAAAAAAACCAAAACACAATAGCTTTCAAGCTTGCCTTGCAAGGAAGAGCTTCCACTCTTTTCACAAGCTTGGAGTCCCAAATCTCACAAGTAAAACATAGTCAAATCAAAATTTGGCAGCATAACAATGCTAAAAAAGGTTCGATCCCTTTTCCCTTCTACATCAATTGTTTTATAGAAATTTTCCTCACCGACACCTGTCCTCATGCACAAATATCTAACTTTTAATTTAAATTAATTATGATTACTCACCTACACACTTGTCATACTCTCCCCAAGTTGCACAAGTAATTACCAAATTTTATTTTATTTTAAAAGACAAATTCTCTCACATTCCCCAATGTATTCCTATTTCTGCTCTTAATTGTCCCTTTGTTCCCCAAATTCTCATTTAATGAATGTCTCTTAACTAGATCTTGGTTAGAGTTGGATTATGAATCTTCTTCTAGTTAGACTAGTGATAGATTTACTCAATATTATATTCTATGTACACCCATTCTCTCAAGTTATTATTTATTTCTAATTAAAAATCATTTTTTATTAATTTCAAGCACACATGTGCATTTTATCATATCTTTAGATTTTACTTACTTTTTCCTAGAATTTGATTTATCTCAAATATTTAACTCGTGTCATAATTCATTTAGTCCTTTTATTTAAATTTAGACTTAGACTTAGTCTTAGACTTAGGCTTAGACTTTTGATAGGATTTATAATTAATAATCTATTTCTTAATTAATTATTTTAATCCAATAAGGTCTAATCATTCCAATGTTTTCTAGGCCACCTATGTTTATTGACTCAAGTTTCAATTGTGCAACGTTCCCTTCAAGACGCACCTCCATGATCCAAGGGTGCCACTTGCATTTGACTTGTTTTGGAAGTTTTTCCGACCCTTTGGAGTAAAAAATCCATTCAGTCGACCTTGTGGGAGACTAAGGGATTCTAAGGAATAAGGACTACACCTTATTGCGTGCCCCTTAGATATATTCATGAGCGACTATCTCAGTCTACTCTCATGACATAGTGGAACACTAAAACTAGGTAATTGTTAAGCTATAGTTCTGGCCACAACGAGAGTGCTAGTAGGTTGTGACAGGGATGCTTCCACACCTCTCCCTCAATGTATGGTTTATGTGCATGACCCATTTACTCCTTATGCGAGTCAGATTAGCAAGCATTGTCAAGCTTGAATCCACTGACAAAAATAATGTCAATAATCCATATACATAAATCATACTAAAATCAATCATACATCACATGTGAATAAAATGAAATACTCAAATAAATACAATCCACTCCCTGACTCAATCTGGAGTCCAAGGGAGTCCATCGATGCCATCAACATCCTTAACCTGTCATGTGTCCTGCACACTCAGGACGACTCGTCAATAACATCTACCAATATATATACATAAGATTACAAAAAATCACACATCATCATCATCATTATCATGTATAATCCAAAAATCAAAACGAAATCACAATGTAGCATAACTGGATCACTTGCACGCAAGTGTCCTCAAAGAATAAGTCAATGAAAGTGTGCTCAGTAGAGCGAGATGTTACAAAAAACAAGAGAAAAGACAAAAGTAAACATGTTATGTTATTAGTTAAATATTTAAGGGCTTCAATTAATAGTTGATGATTAATATCTTCATTATTACTAGTTGTTAATATTAATTCTTTAATGATTAATATTGTAGTGATTGAAATCGAGGGTTAAATAAATGATTAAAACTTCATGGTTTATATCAATC
>JZKD02S1672897.1:833815-882940 GCA_000966675.3 Picea glauca
TCTCTGGGTGATACACAGTACTAAAGTTAAGTTGGGTTCCCAAGGCCTCTTGGAAACTCATCCAAAATCGTCCAGTAAACACCGATCCTCGATCATATATAATCCTCTTAGGCACGCCATGGAGACTCACAATCTCACTAATGAAAACTCTAACTATGTTAGGTGCCTGATACATCGTATGCACAGGAATAAAGTGAGCACTCTTCGTCAGAGTGTCCACTACTACGAAAATCGATTCATGTCTCCTTGCCGTCAGTGGAAATCCAACAATAAAATCCATTGAAATAACCTCCCATTTTGATTCTCGAATAGTGTGTGGTTGTAGTAATCCTGCTGGGTGTCTATGTTCAGCCTTTACCTGCTGACATTCTAGACATATGGCCACATAGTTGACTATGTCTGCCTTCATTCCCTTCCAAAAGAATAAGGGTTTAAGGTCTGCCCTCATCTTCGTGACTCCTAGGTGAGCCATGTAAACTTCTCTATGAGCCTCACTCAGGATCAACATCCTCAACTTGTCGTTCGAAAGTACGTAGATCCAATTTTTAAACCTTAATAAACCATCGCTATCAAATGAAAATCCTTCAAATCGTGGTACCATCATTGTGTTTTGTCCGATAAAACCCTCGACCTCTTTGTACCAGTCATCATCACGCTGTAAGGTTAGAATCTTTTCATGTAGATTCATCTGAAGAGGCAACACCAAAAATATGCATGGTCTCTGACTCAATGCATCTGCCACTTGGTTCACTATTCCTTTTATGTAAGTAATCTCAAAGTCGTACTTGCTAAGCAACTCCGACCAACGTCATTGTTGCACGTTCAGGTCGCTTTGCATAAAGATGTGTTGTAGTCCACAATGGTCAGTATTTAGTCCAAATTTTCATCCAACAAGGTAGTGTCTCCAAACCTTCAAGGCATATACGATTGCTAACAAGTCCAAATCATGTGTCGCGTAGTTCTCCTCATGCCTTCTCAGTTTCCTCAAAATGTAAGCGATTACTCGTCCGTATTGCATCAAGACTCCGCCTAAGACTTCCTTGGATGCGTCAGTGCATACCAAGAAGAACGCATCCATGTCTGGGACCTTTAGTATCGGTGTTGTTGTCAACAACTCCTTGAGCCTCCAAAATGCTTCCATGCATTTCTCGGTCCAAACAAACTTCTAGTTTTTCTTCTGCAATTCCGTGATCAGATTTTCTATCTTCGAAAACCCCTCAATGAATTGTCGATAGTATTCTACTAAACCCATGAATCTACACACTTCCAGGACATTCATTGGCGCAGGACATTCCATAATGGCCTTGAACTTTGTTGGATCTACAACGATACCTTCACCGAAGATGACGTGCCCTAAGTAGTGGATCTTCGATTGACAAAATGAGCATTTGGATAACTTCCCATACAATTTGTGCTCTTGCAGACACTGTAGTACCAAGCGCAAGTGCTTGTCATTCTCCTCCATCATCCAAGAGTAAATCAAAATATCGTCAATGAATACTTGGACGAACTTGTCCAAGTACTCACGGAACACCCCATTCATCAAACTCATAAATACCCCTGGGGTGTTTGTCAGTCCAAACAGTAAAACAATAAACTCGTAATGTCAAAACCTCATCTTAAAGGCGGTCTTAGGGATGTCATCTTCCTTAATCCGTAACTGGTGATACCCTGATCTCAAATCGATCTTTGAGAACACTGTCACACCCTTCATTTGATTGAACAGATCATCAATCCTCGGCAATGGATATTGATTCTTGATCATGGACTTGTTCAATTGACGGTAGTCAATGCAGAGCCTCCATGAACCATCCTTCTTTTGTATGAAAATAACAGGTGCACCCCACGGTGACACACTAGGATGTATCAGTCCCAGGTCCAGCAACTCCTTCAATTGCATTCTCAACTCCTGTAATTCTGGGTTGACATCCGATAAGGCATTCTAGCTATTGGTTTTGTTCCTGGTTTTAGGTCTATAGTAAACTCAAATTCCCTCTCCGGCAGCATCCCAGGTAACTCCTCCAGAAATACGTCCGCAAACTCTCTCACCACCGAAAGGTGTTCTAAACCTTCCGCTAATCCCTTCTTGTTTAACGAAAGGATCGCATAAAGATTGCACCCCTTGCGCATGATCTTCCGTAGATGTAAGGAAGAGATGAACCTCAGGGAAACTCCCTGGTTCCATCCTACAATCACACGTCTTTGTCCCTCATCATCAACCAAGCTCAACTATTTCGTCTTATAGTTGAGTATCACCTCATGTGATTCCAACTAGTCCATACCAATTACGACATCATAAGATCCTAAGATCATGATGTACAGGTTGGCCCTTATGACAAACTCTCCTAGGTTAAGGGTACAACCCATAACCTTTCCTCCCACCTTCTAGTTGGCTCTTGAAGCCATCTCTACAAAGCTAAAATTGTCTTGTTCGACTGCCTTTACCTTAATCCTTTTTAGTGCTGCACCATAAATGAAACTCTCAGTAGCACCGGGATCTATCAAAATACTAAGGGTCTGATCAACAACAGTACCTATCGTCTCGAGCATAGTTGACTGATGCTTTGCCTGGCGGTTATTCACCACTACATGAATCTGATGGGACTTGCCCATATCTCCCACGGTAGTGGGTCCAACTGATCTGAATTATCTATTCCTCTACATAGGGAAATCACACTGATAGTGTGGCTCCCCACACTTCCAACACCCCTTCTTCGGCCCAGTAGTCCTGGTACCCGAAGTAGAAGATGACAGCCCACCAGCCTGGAATCCTGGTTTGTTCTGTTGAATAGGCCTAAACTGTTGGTGCTGATGTTGTGGTCCCCGATAAGGTGTCCACTGCTGACGCATCGATCACCGAGGTGTAGTGAAAGTGGATCCCCTCTGGAAACCACGATATCCCGACGTATGTCTGGCTGGTGTCTGATGCTGCTGTGCTCCAGATGACACCTGCCTTGTTGGTCTCACTGGAGTCCTAGTCTGACCCCTGTTGATAAGCTCCTCCTCTACTATGAGGGCCTTCTGGGCGACATCATGCAAGGTTTGAGGCATCAAAATCCTGACCTTTTCATGTATGTTGTTGTTAAGGCCGAACTTGAACCTTTTGACCTTAAGTTTCTCAGTGTTAAGGTGTGGAGCATACCTGAGTAGCTCCATAAAATGGGCATCGTATTCGGGCACCGTACGACTGCCCTGTCATAAGGCGTTGAACTCATTGAGCTGACGCTCAATGAATTCCTCTGATAGGTACCTCTCTCAGAACCGTTCCTTGAACAGTTTTCATGGCACGTCTTCGACGACCATGTTCAGCTGTGGTAGGAGCATCTTCCACCATAGAAGAGTGCTCCCCTTCAGTTGAAAGACCGCCATGCGGAACTTCATGTTGGAGGTATAATCACGAAGTGAAAAGCACATCACCATGTTCTCCAACCATGCCTCAGCGGCTGCGCCGTCCGGGGCACCAAAAAACTCGAGAAATTTGACCTTCTCGAGTTCACGGTGAACGCTACCAGTACTGAACGAAGAGCGCGGTGGAACCTCAGGGGGTGTCGGTGCCCTAGCCTCATATCTGTCTAAACGCCTGATCAGTGCCTCAGACATGCACTAAAAAGATCTCATCATTCCAACCACATCACCAACTGCTATCTTCTCCTGCCCGACAACCTGTTCATATCCATGGAGGTTAGACCCCTCAGGCATGGATTCTACTGGAGATGTCACACCTCCTCCCCTAACACCCCGTTAGCCGCCTCCGCGACGTCCTCTAACCATGATTACTTGCAAGAATACAAGTCAACTCAATTAGCAACATTATAATCAAATCATATCAATGAAAGCCGTAGCGATCCCAAGTTGTGGGTTGAAATCTCTCTGATACCATATGTAATGAACCTCCCATTTCGTTATGACAACAAGCCTCACATAACAAGTGCTATTTTTTTTTTTGTGTGTATGTAGGAAGGTAATAATGAAATTATACTCAACATCGCAACACGACGACGAACACAATGCATGCAACTCACGCCACAACAAACATAATGACCTAACCTAAAAGCACATCAAGCACCTAGAAGCAATGTACGACGTTCAACTGACGAAGAATAAGAATGACTACCCACCCATCCTACCCTGCAATGGTTATGACCTCCAGGACACATAAGCAATGCTCAAGCCCAGGTTCCCATCGATTTTGACCATTTAAGGTCTCAAGGATGGTGACTGTTCTGAGGAACAAGGAGGTGTCTACATCCCGCTTGATACAAGCAGACCAAGCCTACTAAGCTAAGGACAATCATCCTAACAACCCAACACACCCAGAATTAATTACACAAGTAACTAGAACCCTTACAGTGAGCAAAACCAATCACATTAAATGTTTACATAACCAAGTACAAACATTACTTATAATAAACAACAACACCCTCAATGGGAAGCGCAAGCTAAAAATGACTTCGTCAACAACCCAACCGATAATCAAGGCTAAATGGTCAATATCTAAGATTTAAAATGGCGTTAATTACAGATATAATTTAGCCAGTCCAAATTACAACTAGTCAACTATTTGCAATTCTAATTTAACCTTATAAGCGAAACAAGTCAGTGAGTCTAAATCACAACTAGTCAACAATTGGCAATTCTAAATTTACCTTAAAAGCCATCCCAATTAGCAAGTCTAAAGCATGATTTAGACATTTACTACAAATATAATCTAACAAAATCTCCATTAACCATTTAACAATTATATATACATTGCTACCCATTTCCAATATAACGCTATTATTCAACACTATAACAATATTAGTGTACCAAGCACTATCTAACAACAATAGCAACTTTAATGTACAACCTGCTGACTATTACACTTGCTGCCTGACAAAAGTTAACCATAAAGATAGATAGAAGGAAATTAAGGCTAAGGTGTAACCGAGGATATTGTTGTTTAAAACCAAGGTCATTTAGAGATTAAAGGCGTAGTCAGCTAATTAGGCGAATTCGTCCAATCACCAAGAGATGCAACCCATCATTTAAGGGTAATGTTGTCACAGTTTTAAATGCATTTCGTGATCAATCAAGGCAGCAAGACAGACCTCAGTTTCACAACAAAAATCATGGGTGTGAACAACAATTTCAGTGAAACTTTATTGGGCAAAACCGTGACCATTTATGACAACCTCAGCCATGCATTTGAATGGAAATTCCATGGGCCTTCAACAGTAAAACGCAAATAAGTTTTCAAGGGCAAAAGTGGTCGATTCACAACAAGTAATTTGATGAATTGAAAAGAAAAAACATGTGCGAATTCAACATGCAACACAATTCGTTTTTAATTTCCAAAATCATGGTCTTTCATAGCAGGAAATTTGATGAATTGGAAAGAAAAAACGTGGGTGAATTCAGCATGCCACACAGTTTGTTTTTAATTTCCAAAATCATGGTCTTTCGTAGTAGGAAATTTGATGAATTGGAAAGAAAAAATGTGGGTGAATTCAACATGCCACACAATCCGTTTTTAATTTCCAAAATCGTGGTCTTTCACAGCAGGAAATTTGATGAATTGAAAAGCAAAAACGTGGGCATTAACAGGAATCAAATGGCAGAAAATTTTTAAAGAAAAAAACAGTCTTCATCAAGGGAAAAATCACCCCAAAGGTAAAACGAAATGCAAACAAGAATAATTCCTCTTTTCCATCACCATAATACAAAATAAAAATGCAGACTAGAAATCATTTCGTTTTTCATTGCTAGAATACCCAATGTAAAATGCAGAGATGAATTCATTTTGTTTTTCATTGCCAGATTACCCAATGTAAAATGCAGAGATGAATTCATTCCGTTTCTCATTGCCAGAATACCCAAAATAAAAATCTAGACTAGAAATCATTTCGTTTTTCATTGCCAGAATACCCAATGTAAAATGCAGAGATGAATTCATTTTGTTTTTCATTGCCAAAATACCCCAATACAGCGCAAACAATAGTAGGAGAATGCAAGGATCCAATGGGAAAGGTCATGGAATGATTGCAGGGGTTCTATCAGTTAAGGCACAGAGAAAACCAACCAGGACACAAGATAATCCACACGCAAAGGTCATTTTCAGATGGCGGAATCAACAATCAACCAGGGACAAACATCAAGGGTAGTCGGCTAACAAGTTCATCCTTTGCTTATCATCCTCGCATAGAAAAGCAGGGCGTTGAGATCCATAGGTCTTTTAATGCTAAGGCGATAACCGTAGATTAGGCTCCTTGCCGACTGCTCAGGTGAGGACTGGTGAGCTAGGGATGAAGGATAAACAACCACGAAGGTCATAATAAACACAACAAGGTGGTCAAGACGTGTGGGGAAATGAAGCCATGGGAGTCGATCTATCATCGAGCTAGGCTAAGAAAATTTTAGAAAACCATCTAGATGATCAGTTCACTCACCCAAGTAAAATTGCAAATTCAAGCATAAGTTCTAAAACAATTTACCATACAAACGAAGAAAGTGTATCGTTGCCTGTTCGGAGGGGACGTCCCGCGTGCTCCTTGCAACTCTTGCATGCCGACCGATGAGAATACACCGGTACCTCCCAGCCAATGCTAGGGGTACTCTTCTTCCCCCCTAGCCCCCCCGAGCCGCAAAGGGGCCACACACTCACTATCCAGAGATTTTGACTAGCTCCCAACTCACCTTGCAAGGCCGAGCTACCACTCCTCACTGAGCTGGGCATCCCAACTCCCACAAGTTAAGTCAGTCAAGTAGATATTTCTACAGCGTAACGTTATGCAAACAAAAGAGATCCAACCTCCATCTCCTCCCTTCATTATATAGAGTTTCATGGTTCCTTACTTTCCTAAAATCTCGTTTAATTAAGTTTTTTAAAATTTAATTCCTAAAAATTCCTCCCTGTACAAGTGTCACCCATCCCCTTCATTCCTCCATAAATTATTTTCTTTAATTAATTAATTATCTTTATTTCCCTCACCCACCTAGAGTTACTCCTAGAAACACTCCTAGGTGTCCCCAAATTCTCTTACAGGTTTTAATGGCTTTCCCCATTATTAAATTGATAGTTCAGTTTAAATTAGAAAGCTCTTAAATGGTAGATACTTTCATAAGTTTGACTTTCCGCTTTTTCCCTTATGTTCCCTTTTTCCCTTTTTATGTTTACCTCTTTTCCTAGTTTCCTAATATTTTAGATGTTTCCCTCTTTCCCCTTTTAGTTAGAACTCAAAAAGGCAGGTGTGGAAATTAACCCCTTTTTTCCCTTTTCTCATTAAATTGATATATTTTAAATTATCATAAAATAATAAAACGATTAGTTCACTTTTTAAATTTTAATCCAACAGTTTTTATTTTTATTTTTTATGAAACAATTAATTTCTTACTCCCTTCGTGTTACAAGATTTGATGAAGATCATAATTATTATTTATGTTGTTCTTATTTTTATTATTATTATTATTATTTTTTAATAGAGATAAAATTTTACCACTAGCATAGTTTAGATTTAAACCTTAAATTTTCGTGATGGGCGACATTTTATTAGGGAAAAAGTTTTTTTTTAATATTCTTATCACATTGTTCATCCTAAGGCCATCTAGGTTCATTCATTTATCAAAACAACGCGACATGCCCTTCAGGATGCACTAGGTGATCCAAGGGTGCCACTCGCCTCATCTGTTCCCTTACACGATGTGCCCTTCAGGATGCACTATGTGCTCCAAGGGTGTCACTCACCTCTTTCCATTTTTCTTGCGTGGTGTGCCCTTCAGGATGCACCACGTGCTCCAAGGGTGTCACTCGCCTCTTGAATGACTTGGTAGACATCAAAAACCCCTGGAGTCAATACTCTGCCATATGAACTTGTGGGAGACAAAGGGTCTCTAAGGAATAAGGCCCCCACCTTATTGCGCACCCCTTAGAATTATCGTGAGCGACTGTCGTAGTCTGCCCTCATGGCATCGTGGGTCCTCTCGAACTAGGTAATCGTTAACCTACAGTTCAAGACACGACGAGAGTGCTAGTAGGTTGTGGAAGGGTTGTTGTCCACACCTCTCCCTCAACATCTATGGTAGTCGTGCGTGACCCCTTTACTCCACATGTGAGTCTGGTCGACAAGCTATCGTCAGCCTGCATCATCAACGAATCATGTCAGAATATATCCATATCATATCATCTAATCAGAAGCACTAAAATCATAGTAAAACAATCAAAACCCAATGGTACACTCCCCGACTCGATCCAGAGTCCAAGGGGTTCCATCGATGCCTCAACATCCTCGAGATCCATAATCCTGCACACTTAGTAAAACCAAGTCAATAGCACCTGTCTATGTTGAGGCAGTAAAACAACATGTCATCAACCCATAGGCCTCATAATCACAGTCAAATGTTTTAATAGCATAATAATCTGGATCACTTGCGAGCAAGTGTCCTCAAAGAATAAGTTCGCTCAGTGTGCCAGAGTGAGATGTTACACATAATGAATAAAGGTGATTGAATGGGATGTAATGTATTGAAAACTTAGGAACAAGTTTGGTGCTTATTGATAAATTGATTGCCTCTTTTAGTGCTTTACAACAACTACACAATGGATATAGGATAAGTTACTTTGGATATAAGGCAAATTTAATTTCTCCATCCACATTAAAGATGGTGGTGACCATGATGGGTAAGTATATTATAATCGTTATGATACTATGGAGTATGACTCACCCATTACAATGAAGAAACTGTTGTTAGTCACTATGGTTAGTGGTATGAATTGAAATTAAATTATAAGACATTTGAAACGAATCAATTATTTTCCGATGATATTATTAAGTGTATTGTCATGTAAAAACTAGCACCTTATAGCTAGAAAATTTAATAAGTGATTCGTGACATTAGTGTTTAGTGGAAAATTTTCTTATTATGCTTCCTAATAAAGTTATTTTTTTCTTTCTCTTTATGCGCGTGAATTGTTAACATTTGTTTAGTCGTAGTGAACAATTATTGCACTTTAAATTTATGATGAGTATTGTTGTTGTTTTAGTTTTGAAATTTGGAACCGTACTATGGTTAAGAGAATTATATATCTCCTTGTTCCTCAGAACAATAGCCAATCCTGAGACCTTAAATGGTCAAAATCAATCGGATGAATCTAGGACTTGAGCGTTGATTATGTGTCTTGGAGGTCATAACCTTGCAAGTACGTTGGGCGGGTAGACATCTTGTTTTTAATAAGCAACGAATTTATTCTTTGGTTGTAGTGATGATGTATTTGATTGTTGCCGTGTTGTGATGTATATGATAATAAATGTGTATTAATGAAGTATGTTAAAACCGTGTAATACTTGTCTAATGATGCATAATTGTTTCTTACCACTAATGTACTCACTTACATTGATGTCGTAACAGAGGGGTCGTTACATATGGTATCAGAGTGGGTTCAACCCTGCGACATTGGAACGTTACACCTTCCACTATGTTAAATAAATGATTAAAATTATATCGCTAATTAAATTTTGAAATTTTAAATGAAAGTAATCATGGTTAGAGGATGCGAGGGAAGTAGACGATGTGGTGTTGGAGGAGGTGTGACACCTCCGATAATATCCATGCCTGATTGGTCTAACCCTCAGGGAGAGGAACCGACCTCTGAGCATGAGCAGGTTGCTGCAGGAATTGTGGTAGGTATGATGAGATCCTTCCAGAGGATGTCAAAGGCGTTGATCAAACGCCTAGAGCGAGATGAAGGTAGAGAGTCTGTGCCCAATGAGGGTTCACAATGCGCTCTAGATGGTAGTAGTAGTATACAAAGAGAACTCGAGAAGGTGAAGTTTCTCGAGTTTTGGGGTGCCCCGAATGGCTTAGCCGCCAAGGTATGGTTGGAGAACATGGATATGTGCTTCTCACTTCATGATTATTCCTCCAACATGAAAGTCTGCATGGCGGTCTTCTAGCTAAAGGGGAGTTCTCTTCTATGGTGGAAGACGCTCCTACCTCAACTAAACATGGATGTTGAAGACGTGTCATGGGAGTTTTTCTAGGAACGGTTCAAGGAGAGGTACTTTTCCAAGGAATTGATTGCATGCCAACTTAGTGAGTTCAACACCTTACGACATGATGGTCATGCGTTTCCAGAGTATGAGGCCAGGTTCATGGAACTACTTAGGTATGCTCCACATCTTAACACAAAGAAGTTAAAGGTCAACAAATTTGTGTTCGACCTTAACTTCAACATTCATGCGAAGGTGAGGATCCTAACTCCTCAAACATTGCATGACACAGTTTATAAGGGCATCATAGCTAAGGAAGATCTAAACAGTGGGGTTCATGGTAGGACTCCTTCTAGACCAATTGGACAGATGACATCAAGAGTGCAACAACATCTAACACCAACCTGATAGACTTATGGGAAGTGAGATACGCCTAGAGGACCCATGATCTCGATAGCGCGAGGACATATGCCTCAACAGAGGAATTCTTATAGAGGAACATAGCAACAACAACATCGTTTTGCAGTAACAAAAACATTTTAGGCATGTTCAACAGAACAGACTAGGATCATAGACTACTAAGCCAACATCTTCTACTTCAAGGACTAGGAGCACTAGATCGAAGACAAGATGTTGGACATGTGGAGAGACACATTACCAATGAGATTGTTCGATTGAGAAGGCTAGAGTAGCCAGATCATCAGGACCCACTACAATTGGAGATTTAATGGAATAGAAGATATTCTACAATATATAACTAATAATATTTTATATTATTAGTGTTAGAGAATATACTTTGTGGTAATAAGAATATGGTATCACTTATCAAAGGATAAGGGTGATATTCTTAGCAATGGGTTAGTAGAGTTAAAACAAGAATTAAAACTTAGAATATCTTCTACTTGGACAAGAGTTAATGTTATACTCTTACTTGAAAATAAATTGAAATATAACTTAAGGTCATAATGAAGAAAGGTGATTAAATGGGATGTAATATCTTGGAAACTTAGGAACAAGTTTGGTGCTTATTGATAAATTGATTTCCTCTTTTAGTGCTTTACAACAACTACACAATGGATATAGGATAACTTACTTTGGATATAAGGAAAAATTTAATTTCGTCATCCACATTAAATATGGTGGTGACCATGATAGGTAAGTATATTATAATCGTTATGATACTATGGAGTATGACTCACCCATTACAATGAATAAGTTGTTATTAGCCACTATGGTTAGTGGTATGAATTGAAAATAAATTATAAGATATTTGAGATGAATCAATTATTTCCCGATGAGATTAATATGTGTATTGTCATGCAAAAACTAGCACCTTATAGCTAGAAAATTTAACAAGTGATTCATCACATTAGTGTTTAGTGGAAAATTTTCTTATTATGCTTCCTAATAGAGTTATTTTTTTCTTTCTCTTTATGCGTGTGAATTGTTAACATTTGTTTAGTCATAGTGAACTATTATTGTGCTTTAAATTTATGATGAGTATTGTTGTTGTTTTAGTTTCAAAATTTGGAACCATACTATGGTTAAGGGAATTAGATATCTCCTTTTTCCTCAGAACAATCGCCAGTCCTGAGACCTTAAATAGTCAAAATCAATCAGATGAATCCCGGACTTGAGCATTGATTATGTGTCTTGGAGGTCCTAACCTTGCACGTAGGTTGGGTAGGTAGACATCTTGTTTTTACTAATCGATGAATTTATTTTTTGGTTGTAGTGATGATGTATTTGATTGTTGTCCTGTTGTGATGTATATGTTAACAAATGTGTATTAATGAAGTATGTTAATACCGCGTAATACTTTTCTAATGACGTATAAAAAAAATCATTTACCACTATTGTACTCACTTACATTGATGTTGTAACAGAGGGGTCGTTACAGTTTTTGTTCATCGAGAAATGGTACCAAGTCTGATATATCATTCTTCCTAAGTGCATACATCTCTTTATCTATGGCCAATCTCCAAAACTAGTTATTTTCCATATCCATTACCTCTTTCATAGTTCTAAACTCATAAATATTGGCAGATAAAGAAAATATACATCTTAAAGCATATGGACTATAATTATACATGTATGGTTTCCTTCTTTGCCTAGTTGACCTCCTTGAAGGATGAGGTGGAATTTCTACTTACTCTTATGAACTCCTCCTCGACATGTCCATCATGAAGTTCTAGTTCATTTTCAGTTTCAACTTTCTTTGTCTTGGGTGGTAGTTGGACACCTAAATTCTTCTCATCCTCTTCTGGTTGCACAACTATGGGAGAAAACTTAACTTCTTTGAAAATAACATTACTTATATATAAAACTTTCTCAGCCATAGGGTCCCATATTTTGTATCCTTTCACACCAATGCCATAGTTGATGACAGTACATTTTATTTCCTTGTTATCCAACTTTGACTACTTCTCCCTATGCGCATGAGCACATGCCTCATAATAAAAAACTTGAAGATGATGAAGTGAGGGATTTCCCCCCATATATAACTCCATGGGGGTCTTATTCAAAACAAATGATGTAGGATACCCTTTAATCAAACAAAATTTAGTAGTAGTTTCTTCCTCCCATAAATTCTACTCTAAGATGGCTTCACTAAGCATACTTCTATCCTTAATCATTGTCCTACTCATGCATTCTACAACTCCCTTTTGTTGAGGATTTTATGGAGTTGTCTTATGTATTTCTATGTCATTCACCTTAAAGAATTTGTCACACTTTAAAGAACAAAACTCACCACCATTATCCATCCTCAACACCTTAATCTTCCTACCAATCAATTTTTCTAAGAGAACCTTGTTCACTCCTTAAATTAACAAAGGACCTTGGATTTCCTTTTGAAAAAATATACCCATGTCCTTCTAGAGTAATCATCAATGAACAATACATAATACAAATATTAGAAATCAAAGGAACCTTAATAGGACCAAATACATTAGAATGAATCAAGTCCAACAACCTATAATATTTGTGAGAAATAAAATAAAATTGAACACAAATATATTTTCCATATATGCAATGCTCACAAAAAACAAATTCAACAGTACAATTGCTCAACCCTTCAACAATTTTTTTGTTTCTCAAGTCTCATAGGCCCTTCTTAGATATATGGCCCAATCTCTAGTTCCATAACGATGTTTTATCCACAAGTAACTTGCTCTCTACAACAAGAGATCATTTAGGTACCCAAAAATCACAACCATCAAAAGTAGATACAACATTCCATTTTGTTGCTAATTTTGATTGTGAAGGTGTAGATCCTGCAGATCTCTTCGATGCAAGAATCGATGAAATATTGCATTGAATGATGCATGAAACAATATGAAACATAGTTCTTACATGAAAACCCTTAGCAAGAACCATATATCCTCATACCATCGTACGCACTCCATTAGAGAAAATAACTTGCACACCAACAACATTAAGATTTCTTACTAATAGTAGGTTTTGTTTCAAACTTAGAATGTACAAAACTCCATTGACCTCTTTCACTCTACCATCATGGAAATTGATCAAGACTCTACCATGACCAACTACATTGAGATGAGAATCATCACCGAGGTATACCTTCCCACAATCATATTCCTCATGCACTAAAAACCACTCCAGATGCAAAGTCATGTAGAAAGAAGCTTTAGAGTTTATCAACCAGACACTTTGATGTATTTGGGTTGCAAAGGCCATAAGAAAAACATTTCCACCATCCTCCTCAGAAGATTTTTAGGACTCATCATTAGAGTCATTATTTTTCTTCTTATTCTCTTATTTCTCCTCATTTTAGTCTCTTTTAAAATGTCAGACCTTGCCACAATTCCAACATCTTACCTTGGACTTCTTAGAGAATTAGATCTCCCATAGGATTTGGATCCACCATTTCCTTTCTCTTTTGATCTTTCATGAATAATCAAGGCCTCCTTTTTGGATTTAGAAGCCATCTACCTCATCTCCTCTTAGAGTAAATTAGCCATGACCTTAACACGCATCGATTTATTTCCAATGCTTCCAATGACAATTCCCAAGTTGTACCATGAATCTAGAAAATAATGTAAAATGGTTATGCAATGATTCTCCTTATGCATGTTCACTCCAGTTGATTTCAACTAGGTCACATTCATATTAAGTGAATTCATATGATTGGATACAGAATCACCATCACCCATTCTTAAGGTGTACAATTTTTTCTACATAAAAAGTTTATTAACTAGTTATTTAGCATGGTACAAGTCTCCAAAATCCTTCTAGAGACTTGCCATGGTGGGTTTTTTAGATAAGTCAAATAACACTAAATCAACCAACAAATCTCGATGTGTATTTTAGCCTTTCTATCCAACATGATCCAATATTTATCTTTCATAGCAAAGGGTTTGGTTCCAGATACTACAACCCATAGATATGAATCTATGAGCAAATCCTCCATCTTGAGCTTCCACAATTCAAATTTAGTGCCATTAAAATTCTCCATTTCTATCCTCGACGTGCTTTCCATATTCTTGCAATGAGATTTTCTTCTGTGAAAGCTCCCATTAAAACCATGATTAGATAAAAAATCATTGTCCCTAACATCTATGATCTAAGGTGATCAGGGTCTAATGCCAAATGAAATGAAGTAGAAGTGCATACTACTCTTCATGATCTAATCAATGAGAGAATAATGTGTAGAAAATATAAACAACCAATTGCAAAAAAACAGATAACACATAAATATGCAACCATTACATAGTGATTTTCTGGGGAAAACACTTTTGAGGAAGAAACCCCACACTTCAAAGGAAGCTCAACGTTTTAACTACTAACAAATGTTACAATACATTTTTAAAGTCTTTGTGCTCTTAATAGGAGTGATTAGCAAAATTTAAGTTCTAGAGAAATTTCAGAAACATAATAACACCTTCAATGACCTCTCTCTATCTATACCTTCAACCTAATCACTCAATATATATGCATAACAAAGCCATAAACCATTTATGGTTTTTATTTCCACATGCCAACAACCACTAACAATTTTTAGCTTTTACTAAAAAACATTACTTCATACTTGATGTTTGGATTTTACTAAAAACATCATTTTATGCATGAGATAACTACCATAGTGTGAGTTGAAAACCTCCAAAAAAAAATTTGACATCTTCTAAAACCATTAACTATGAGGTGTATGACATACCTTTCCTCACATGTATCTTATATAATTTTGGCTTTTAATAAATTATGATGGGGTTATGGTTGTTGATGTAGAGGCCATGGATAGAAAGGTAATATTTGTGGATTAACCTTTGGTTCCATTTCTTTGAAACTTGTGCCATTTAAGTAGTACATATTATAGAAACAACAAAATATAATTGATGGCTTAACAATATATTGTCTATACTAGTGAACATATTTCTTATTGATTAATTTCAAATTTTAATTTCATCAATTAAAATTAATCTATTGTAACTTCATTTCTTTAGCAAGTGACTAATAATGTTTTATGAATTTATGGTGGTATACATGTTGAAAATTAATTAGAAGAGGTGAGAAATGACCGATGGTGAATGGAGTTTTCATCTGACTTTGTAAATAAAAGTTGAAATATCATGTAGCAAAATTAAAGCATTAAATAATGAAAATATACTTTTATAAATCACATTCCATGCATTTAGTATCAAAATATTGTCCAAAGTTGGAAATGGGGAGACTTCTCTATAGAAAAAAATCTCTAAAGCTTGAAGTGTTATAGGCTCATGATGAATCACATTCCATGCATTTGGTATCAAAATATTTTCCAAAGTTGGAAATGGGGAGACTCCTCCATGGAACAAAAAAATCTCTAAGGCTTGAATTGCTATATGATCTAAAAATGAAAAGGCTTGAGTCTCTTAAAAGTTGCAAGTGTAATTTGTATGTGCTTGGGTAATAGGATCAAGTTACAAACACATAAAATTTAATGAGATTTTACTTAAACATGAGAAACATAAAAATACATAACAACCATCAAAGTAAACACATTAACACAACAAAATGATAAAGGAGTTCACCCCTCTCTTGGGCTACATCTCCTGGTCTAGGTTCCAATGCACCATTTTCATTAATGCTCAAAATGTTAAAATCAGTCCTTTACAATGCTCAGAATGAAAAATAGATGGTTTCAATGGCTCCAGAATGTCCAAAAACCCCTAGCTCGACTCTTCCTACACCTGGTTTGGCCAAAAACTGAAAAAAATACAACTCTGGATGTTTTTCCCCAATAGCTTGTTGTCTCTGCTCACCAAAACACACATGTGTGTGACTAACCTGGATCCTAGGAGTTTCTCATGCCAAAAACCTATCACATGCACCCGTTCCATAAACCGTGTGAATTTGTCACATCGTTAGGGAGAATAGGCATCTTTTCTGGCAAAGGTGTCGGTCGCATGGCCCATGTGGCCTAACGCCGACATAAAATGTAGCACCATGTTGGCTAGACATTGGATATTCCACCATGAATGTGGTAATATGGAAAGGTATGTAACCAAGGGATTAATAGTTGTAACCCCGCGCCTATTGTATTGACCATATGGCATATGGTTTAGTGTAGTGACCAGGGCTGGAGCTAAGCCCCAACCCTTTTTTTTCCTGCGTGAAGTGTAATGCAAGTTCAAATAGTAGTTAAGAACATATAAGTTAAGAAAATACCATGGGTGGGATGCTATCCCGACCCTTTCCAAACCTTTTCCATCCGAAGGTCCTGGGTTTGACCCCCGCGAACTTCAACAACAACTTTACACCAACCAACAATGGGGTTCCACGTGGCACCTTCCCATTCGACCACCACCTGACATGTGTCAACCATCAATTGGCCCACGTAAACACTTGTCAATACATCTTCCAAATTAGCACCTTTCCATGTCAGTAGTACGGTTTGCATAGTCAGACTGTATGGACTGTACATTCAACATTTTTTTGCATGTTTGGCAAAGTGGACATAAAACAATATCTCTCGCATACAATGTCCGTTTGAGCCAATTAAAGTTGCAATAGGATCGTGAGGACGAGGCCTACACACGAGTCCATTTTCAAGCAATTTTGAGCACTTTGATTTTTGAGCATATTTTGATCCCCTAGATCACTATAGGCCCATGATGATTTTGCAATCAGTAGACACTACTCTAAGAATTTTCAATTGTCAAAATATCTAAGTTAAATGTTGTTATGACCAAATTTTCTATTTTGATGTAAGAAGTAAGAGTTTTCATGGGTTGCAGGTCTTCTTTTAAGATGGTGTAGACCAAAGTTTCTTATTGGGGCGAGGTTGCATTATTTTGAATCGAGCTTATTTTGGATGAAAAGTTAAACCAACAAAGCTACTTTGAGTAATAAGCTTCAAGTGTTGTCTGTTTGTGTCTATATTATGATGTTTGAATTTTAATTTGTCTTAGTAGTGGTAGAAATGTGGAGATAGCTAGTAGTTGGCTAGAAATTTGGGAGCATTCTCTAGAATTGTTTTGTATCAAGGAGAGTAGTTGTTGGTTAGATTGTGAAATTTTTGGAAATATTAATCTATATTCAATTTTTATTCCCTTAAACGTTTCTCTATTCATTTTAACATTGCATAAGGGTGAGTTTATGATGGCGAGGTTGGCTTTGGTGGTGAAGTATGAGGATACAATGGTTGCAAATGAGGTAATAATAGTAGTTGCATTTACTGATCTTGGTGTGGGTCACGGATATCAATATGACGACCTTTATTATTAGTCCCTTCCCTTTAGGCAGGAGAATATAGTAATCGATATTTCATTCCCCTATTATTTTAACATGAAAACCAATGGGCTATGACTATTTTAACTCAAAGTTTGATAGAATTCATACAATTTGGTTTGAAATTTCATCCAATTTATCGTAAGTTATTAGATTTCCCTATTATTTGGGACAATATCTTAGCTTATCTTTTTTTATAGGCACACAATTATGTACTATTTTTCCCAGATAAACTAATTCTAGAAATGAGTCCAACATTGCTTCTTCACATTAAATGTTTGTGAAGATGCATAGTTCATAAACCCTACCACATTTGTTATTTTATTTCTTTGATTTGTTGTTGCCACCTAAACCAACATGCAAACCTACACCACCATGAAAACATGTTGATTGTTACTTATTCCTCTGCTCTGTACTAAGATGCTTGGTTTTACATCGTCCTTTGACAATCTTACCACAACCCCTTCCCCACTTGCCAGGACAATCTTGTGCTGCTCTTGCCAAGACTAGCCTCTGCGTATTGCAAGAAGAAAAGAGTATCATGTACCTGAGAGAAGGAAAGGACTTATTGTCGGTTATTACCTTACCTCTTCTACTGGGTATGTTGTTGACTATCAAACTGGTCCTAGAAGAGAACGAGGTTAAAATGGTTATTCAACTCATGCTTCTTACCATTACCAATGCTTTACCCTTCACTCAACAAGCTGGTGGTTGGGTAGTAGAAACCATTGCAGGAACAATGACATCACTCACATCAATAATTCATTAAGGGAACTAACTCATCATCTCAAATAAGGAAAAATGACATGACAAAATTTATACCTAGATGGAAAGGTTACTTGAAGAAAAAGGTGCCTAACGATTCTCCGATGAAGCACTTAGTTGAAAGGAAGATGAAGTCATTTGTAAGGCAGCTAGTGATCTAGGAAATTTACTTTGATGACATTACATGAATCCCATTAAAGAGCATGAATTTAAAATCTTATGTGCAACATAAAGAAAGAGGACATAATCATGGAGAAAATATGAGAAGAAGAGCAAGAACACAAGACATGATAACAAAGTTTGTCCCAAGAATGGACTATGTCCCCGGGCCCGCTTCAAAGTGGAGAGGATTTATATTATCTCAACAATAAAATTGGCATAAATACATCATTATACCTCAATTCTGAAAAATTGCCTTCTGATATGTAGCCCAAATTAAAAAACGGACATCACTGATGGACTCATGGCGAGGAGTAGTGAAAAATTGACCGCAAATTCATCTCAAATGGTCAAAGTCACCTCTAGGCCTCTGTTGGGCTCCCTGCCTTATAAAGTGTGCCTACAATCTGTAAAACCATGCATTAATTACTCCTGCATAATAAAATGCAACAAACATACTATGGACCTCCTTTGAGCTCTGACAGAAAATGCATTTTAAATAATATTTAAGGGGCGGATTTAACCAAGTCTTGTCCTTGGTTCATTGGTAAATCGTACTAAATTTGAGTGTTTGGTTAAGGGAGGTCCAGGGGTCAAATCTCGCAAACCCCCCTTTTGGACTTCATTACGAAAAATATATTAAACATAGTGCCCCCATATATGCATATATTAACCCCCCCGTCAAAGTTATACCCTTTTCGTTGCATGGTTCTAACTCCTGCCAAAATTAGTGTATTCGTTGACAATTTTAGCGCCATACTTTGACGAGACAGGAGCACGGATCTGACACTGGGTCTGTCGTCAAGATTTGTGGTACCCTCCATAGGTACATATATCTATTACATCATATATGCGGTACGCTGGCCAAATTATGTGGGTCGTTGGCTAAGCTGGTCGACGACCTTTTAAGATTTTGAATTTTTTCGTCGTTGGCCCTCATTGGGGATTTTGGAGCTACCACGTGGCACCCTACAATAGGCTTCCCCCCTTTCCAGTCAGCTACTATGTGGCACTCAGTCATCCACCAATATTCCTCCTGTCATGCTACCATGTGGCGGCTCCTAGGTGGTGCCACATGGCACTCACCAATAGGTCCAAGTAGACACCCAAAAGGCCAAATCTTCCTGCCACATGTCACCTCCTGGGTGGTGCCATGTCGACATGTTGACATCAACATGACATAACTTCTCCATTCAGACTCCATTTGAGGTGTCATTTGTGTCATTGGAAATCTTGCTACGAGCACTTTGACTTGGCACTATTTTTCCTGAAATTTGAGGACTTTGAATTTTTTTCCCTTTTGGATCCTCCTGGATCATTCCTCCCCACTAAGAAGCTTTTGGGCCTCCAAAATCCTCATCATTCAACTGAAAGCTAAGGAAATTTCTCCCTCACTCTCTCCTTCTCGATCCACCATGCTTTACTTTGATGTGTTCACTTCTGGCCCACTCGAAGATATTCTACATCGCCCCTGCATGAAGTCCTCGTTCTTCTATCTAGGATGTTATCTTCCTTTAACTCGTCCAAGTAATCATGAGCAAACTCATCCACCGATGGCATTGAAACACTCTCTTGTTGATCCATGATCATTGGAGGCTCATAAAGTTTCAGGTTCTCTACGTTTACAAATGATTATATCTGCATGTACAATGGTAGATCGAGCCGAAAGACATTTGTGCCAATTTTCTCCAAGATGGTGAAGGGTCCATATCTAATGGGTTTGAGCTTCTTGCCTTCTCCCTTCAACTTATCCTTCCTGATGTGGAGCCAAACTTGATCTCCAACTTGAAATTGATGATAAACTATGTGTTTGTCATGGCGATCCTTGTACTGTGCCTGACTCTTTTCAACTATTCCCAGACTGCCTTGTGTACCTGCTGAATCCTATGAATGAACTTGTGGGATATATCTTGTTCTCTTTGTTCGCTTGAGTCAACATATTTTCCAAAAATCAAGTCCAAAGGAGCCTAGGAAAATACCCAAAACATGTCTCGAATGGTGAACTGGAGGAGTGCAAGGCTCAGTTGTATGCATGTTGCACATACTGGATTTGATCATCCCACCACTTGGGGTGTTTTTTGCAGTAGCCTTGAAGAAAATGAATCATGGTTATGTTTACAACCTTTGTCTGGCCTTCATTCTGTGGATGGGAATACGTACTTCTCTTCAGCTTGGTGTCCATCATTCTCCACAATATTGTCCAAAAATATCCAAGGAATCGAGTGTATCAATTATAGATAATGGTTGTGGGAATTCCAAAGTGGAACCATGCATGTTGAAAGAAAAGATAAGCAGTCTACTTAGTAGTGATCTTCTTTTTACATGGAATCAAAACACACATTTTACTAAACCTATCCACTACTACATACAAGGAGTCACAAACCTTCTTTGACAAAGGCAACCCCCCTACAAAATCCATGGAAATACTTTCCCAAGGATGAGAAGGAACATAAAGTGGTGTGTACAAACCAAATTTTCTATTAGTGGGCTTACAAGTTGAGCACAACACACACCCCTTTACATATTGGGTTACAATATCTTTCATTCGAGGCCAATATATTTTTTTTTGCAAATGTTCCATAGTCTTACCTACCCCAAAGTGTCTAGATACAAGGGAAGTATGTGCTTCCCTGATTACATGTATTCTTTCATTGTCTGGAATACAAATCTTTCTCATATGGTAGAGTAGTTTATCCTACACATAAAAATTCTCCACCTGCAAACCACGGGTTAACCTCTCATATACATCCTTGAAATATTCATCATTGGCATATTGTTCAATATAAGTATCATGAGCTAAATAATCATTCTTCAAAACAATGGATGCAGAAATAGGAGGTCTAGAAAGCATGTTCGAAACTTTGTTACTTGTGCCCTTCTTGTATCTGATGACTAAATGGAACTATTTTAATAACCCCATCCACCTATAGTGTCTTGACTGTTGCAGCTTGGTTTGTGACTAGAGATACTATAATGGTTGGTAATCAGTATGTATGATTGTTTCTTTTCCCATTAAGCAGTGTTTCCATTTTTTCACGCTTTGTACCAATGCATATCGTTCTTTTTCATATGTAGGATAGTTACACACAACCTTAGAAAAAGTTTTAGAATGAAAGCAAATGGGCTTACATTGTTGCATCATGACTGCTCCCATGGCATATTCACTAGCATCAATATCAATTTCAATTGGTTGTTGTAGGTCAGGTAGTGCTAGCACTGTTGTGTTGTTGATCTTTCTCTTCAATGTGTCGAAGGAATTTTGTTATTTTCCTCCCCACTGGAAGGTTTGTTTCACACTTGTTAAGGCATGTAAAGGTGATGCAATGTAGGAGAAGTTTTCAATGAACTTTCTCTATTACTGAACTTCCCCTAGAAAAATCCTAACCTCAGTAGCCGATGTTGGCTTAGGCCAATTTACAATGACCTCAACTTTCGAGGGGTCTATATTTAGTTGACCACCTCCAACAATATGACCCAAGTAAACTAATGATGTTTTTCCAAAGTCACACTTTGAAAATTTTACATACAAATTTTCCTTTTTAAGGACATACAATACTCTCTTTACATGTGTTACATGTTCATCCCAATTCCTACTAAAACCAAGTATGTCATCTAAATATACAATCACAAAACCATCAAGGAAAGGCCTAAAGATATTATTCATGACTTGCATGAATGTCACTGGAGCATTACAAATCCCAAATGGCATCACAACCCACTCAAAAAGGCCTTGTTTTTTTTAAGGTGGTATTCCACGTGTCACCTTCTTCAATTCTGAACTGGTGGTATCCACTCTTCAAATACAACTTGGTGAAGTACATCACATTATTCAATTGATCCAGCAAGTCATCTATCCGAGGAAAGGGGTAACAATTCTTTATGGTGATCTTGTTGAGATCTCAATAATCAATGCACATTCACCATGTGCCATCCTTCTTTGGCACCAACACAATTGAAAAACCACAAGGAGACGAGCTAGGTTGAATGACCCCTTGGTCCAATAATTCCTGCACCTACTTCTTGATTTTTTCCATTTCCACAACTGACATCCTGTACATACCCACATTTGGAAGAGGGGCATCTTGTTGAATATGTATTTCATGCCAAATCTCCCTCTTGAGAGGCAATCCACTTAGTTTCTGAAAGATTTCATCATAGTTAGATATAACATCAATCATTTCATCTCTGTGAGAGGGGTCACACCCTTTGAATGCATCAGATGTCTAAACATCTTTTTCCCTTACAACCATGAGTACATATTTCTTATTAGTGTTTGTGAGTCTCTTTATCTGGCCTGCACTAACAAGAGTTGTATTTGTTTTCATACTGTGACCCCTTACAGTGTATTCCACTCCATCTTTTGTGAGATGGTATTTGTTCTCATTTTGGAAGAATATTGCATTTCTATCATAAAGGTATGGGCTTCCCAAAACTATGCAACACATATCAAGCGAGACAAAATCTAAATCAACCTCATCTATCAACTTTGAAGAAATAGAAAATCTGACCCTACACTTCTTGGTAACATTTAATTTTGCATTATCAGTTACCCAACCAAGAGGGTATGGTTTATGATGAGGTTTTGTTTTTAGGGCCAAATTTTTAACAAAAGTTTCTGAGATTAAATTCACTTGGGAACCCAAATCAAATAATGTGTCAATATTAGTATGTTTAGATACAACTCTAATATGAAATAATTCACTTCTTATTCTTTCATGATCACGAGATGCATTAGTGGAACTTGAACCAACATGAAATGAACTCTTACCATGTACTCCCAGGGTTGTAATCCTCATCCATCTTCTAAATTAGAACTAAGGTCTTGTTGTGTAGTTGCAACCATTTTTGGCTTCCCTTTTCCACCAAATATCTTGGGCTTTAGATATGGATGTAGCTTCCAACATTGCTTGTCATCACACCCATATTTCTTGCAATGTGTGCAAGAGGGATTTCCTTCCTCTTTCTTTATTGTCGCTGCCTTCTTGTCCTTTCTGTTTCCTTTGAACTTGTTGTCCTTGAACTTGGAAAATTTCTTTGGGTCATCTTCATGTACATTCTTTCCCATGTTCTCAAGGTGAGTTTCTTGAACAAAAACTTCATATAAGTTTGTGGGGTTAAACAATAACAATGTATGTCGAATGTAATTGTGGAGTGTACCAATATACTTCATCAAAGTTTCATGAGAATCTAAAGAAACATTTAATGCAAGTGATTGTTTCCTAAATTCCTCAGTAAAACTCTGAACACTCTGACCTTTACCCTGTCTTAGATTTTTCCATGCCATCATGGCTTTTTGAACATAACCCAGTGGATAAAATTTATTCTTCAAAGAAGATATAAAATCAGACCATGCAGAAAGGAGTTTACCATTATGCTTACTACCTTTCTGAAGTTTTCTCTCCCACCAAAAAAGGGTTGTTCCTTCTAGTCAAAGAGAAGCCAACTAGATCTTTGCCTCTTTCTCTTTGATCTATTAAACATGACAAAAAACTTGGATTTGTCTGATCCAATTAATAATCTTATCTGCATTATCTTCTCCATTAAACATGGGAAAATTAAATTTTACATCTAATTTCAACAATGGCTTTTTAGAAGTACTTGGATGAAAACTAGAATGATGAGAATGAGAGGAAGAGGAAGAAGAGATTGAACTTGAATATGGTGATGGAGGTTCAAGAGGATATCCTCCACTTCCATGCTTCACTAAAGTATTATCTTCTTCTTTAACTTTCTTCTTCTTCTCCTTCTTTGCCACTCTCTTCTCGTAATCTGCAAACAATTTTTCTACCATATCTGACATGCAGTAGAAAGCATTGTGAAAATTCTTCTCATACTATGAATGAAGTTGTTCATCCTCCATTTTCCCTCTTTGAGTTGCACATCCAATATCTGGGTTTAAAGTCTTTAGTTTTCCTTCACCTTCTTTGAGCTTGGCCCTGGTAATCATTCACACTCGCAATTCAAGTCAAAGAAAATCGCTCTGATACGAACATGATCTGAGAAATTTACTTCGATGACATTACATGAATTACATTAAAGAGCATGAATTTAAAAGCTTATGTTCAACATAATGAAAGAGGACATAATCATGGAGAAAAGATGAGAATAAGAGCAAGGAAACAATACATGATAGCAGAGTTCATCCCAAGAATGGACTATGTCTCCAGGCCCGCTTCAAAGTGGAGAGACTTTATATTATATCATCAATCAAATTGGCATAAATACATCATTATATCTCAATTCTGAAAAATGGCCTTCTGATCAATTGCCTAGATTCAAAAACAAACATCATCGGTGGACTTGTGCAAAATCGATTGTAAATTCATCTCAAATGAACAAAGTCACCTCCAAGCCTCTGTTGGGATCTCTGCCTCATAAAGCATACATGTTGTCTGTACAACCCTACATTAATTACTCCTACATAATAAAACGCACCAACCATACCACATACCTCCTCCGAGATCTGACATAAAATGTGTTTTAAATCATATTTACAGGGTGAATTTAATTAAGTCTTGTCCTTGGTTTGTTGGCAAATGGTACTAAATTTGGGTGTTTGGTTAGGGGAGGTCTGGGGGTCAAATCCCGTGGAACCCCCTCTCGGACTTCATTACAAAAAATATATTAAACATATCTCCCCCCATATATCCATGTATTAACCCCCCCGCCAAACTTATACCCTTTTCGTTGCATGGTTCTAACTCCTACCAAAATTGGTGTATCTGTCGACAATTTTAGCACCATCCTTTGATGGGACAACAACACAGATCTTACGTTGGGTCTGTCATTGAGATTCTTGGTACCCACCGCATGTATATATATCTAGTATGTTGGATATGCGGTATGATGGTCGAATTATGTGGGTTGTTGGTCGGGTCCAGTCAACAACCTTTTTATAGTTTTGAATTTTTTCATTGCTAGCCCTCATTGGGAATTTTGGGGCTGCCATGTGGCACCCCATGATAGGTTTCCCCCTATCAAGTAAGTTATTGCATGTCACCCAATAATCCATTAATTTCCCTCATGTCATGCTGCCACGTGGCAGATCCTCGGTGGTGCCACATGGCATCACCTGGGGGTGCCATGTGGCACTCACCAATAGGTCCAAGTAGCCACCCAAAAGGCCAAATCTATTGGGATTTGGTGACAACAAATTACCAAGAACAGATTTGGATCCTATTATTCTGCGTTGGTTACAACCAAATAGACCAAGTCAGAATATGGATAGGGATTGCATTTATTAATCAGTTTCTTGTGTGAATGTATAAATTCATGTAAGCCCGTAGAGGCAAACACGACTGAGTGTGAGTGAGATGATGTAATATCCATGATATGAATAATAAGACAACCAATGCCTATGCTTGGTGGATGTAGCCCAACGTATGGGTGAACCACGTGAAATCCTTGTGTTTCTAATTTGTGTTTTCTTATTTGCTTGTATCTTGTTCTATATTTGTTTCTGTTGCAGTACAACAATTGGTATCATAGCTGGTTGTGCATGTGAGCTGTGTCCGTGGGCGAGATCTATCACTGAAGAAACTTGTTTCATGAGCCGAGAACACATTTTTTTTTTTGCATGGTTGCGAGTGATCTTTGTTGGAGGGAGCGACGGTTGCTGGTAAAATTTTCTACTAGTCACGTGTTCTCCATCACACAGGAGAGACCTATTCCTTTTTGTCTGGTCGGGGTTGTCCATTGCACAGGAGTGACCATTTTTTGTCTGGAATTCTCATAATTCTCCGTTACAAAGGTGCGACCACAAATTATTAAAGGTTTTCTCGGGTGTTATGATTTTCTATGGAAAGGGATGAAGGTTTGTTTTTATTTGGAATTTAATATAATATTGGAAGGAGTACTTTTTTGTGAGGTGGATCACGTGAATGTTTTGTTGAAGTCAAAGAAAAGGTTAAAAGGTTAAAGAGTGGATACAAAAGGTATATAATTTTTTTATTATTTTTTTGGTTATCATTTAACCTTATTTATTAAGGATCCACATTTAACCTTATTTATAATTCCTCCACATTTAAAAGGATTTTTATAAGCAGTGGATATTGGGAGATTTTTTGTGCTAATGGCTAAGATGCAAAGTTTGAAGTTTGAAGTTGAAAAGTTCAGCGGTAAAACCAACTTTGAGCTCTGGAAGCTCAAGATGGGGGATTTTCTGGTCCAACAAGGGTTGTAAAAAGCATTGGCAGGCAAGTCAAAGAAACCGACAACCATGACGGAATGGGAATGGGAAGATTTGAATGCAAAATCTCTTAGTACCATTCGTTTATGTTTGGTAGATGAGGTTCTGTTTAATATCATAGGAGAGGATACAACATCAGGCTTATGGAGCAAGTTGGAAAGTATATATATGACAAAGTCCTTGACGAGAAAAATCTACTTGAAGAGACAATTGTACAATTTGTGGATGAAATAAGGTACAAAAATTGTTGACCATTTAAATACCTTCAATACCCTTATAGTTCAATTGACTAGTATGGAAGTTAAATTCGAAGATGAAGATAAGGCTATTGCACTATTGTGTTCATTGCCTGAGTCTTGGGATAATCTAGTCACCTCTATTAGCTTTAGCTCAACGGATGTTTTAGATTATGAATATGTTGTGGGAGCTTTGTTGGCTGAGGAGATGAGGAGAAAATCTAGTAAAGAAACCTCAACTTCAGAGGCGATGTCGGTCAGAGGTCGAACTAAAGAGCAAAATGAGAGAAGTTTTTCTTGATCTAAGTCAAGACACAAAAAGGGTAAAGAAAAATGCTAGTACTGTAGAAAAACATGACATCTCAAGAAAGATTGTTGGAAGACAAGGGAATCTGAGGAAAAATCTATGAAGGAAGAAAATTTGGCTGTAACAAATTCCGGTATGACTGATCAAGTTTTATCTATTTCTAGTAATTTACAATATCAAGAAGAATGGCAGTTATATTTAGGTGCCTCCCACCACATGTGCTCACATAGTGATTGGTTCATTTCTTACCAATTTGTTGATGAGGGTGTAGTGTTTATGGGATATGGTATTCCTTGTAAAACTGTTGGGGTTGGCAGTATTAGAATTAAGATGTTTGATGGTATTGTTAGGGAATTAACGGATGTTAGATATGTACCTGAGATTAAATCAAATTTGATTTCATTGGGAGTGTTAGATTCTTGTGGATATAAGTATACGGGTCAAGGTGGAGCACTCATAGTGTCGAAAGGTAATTTAGTAGTGATGAAGGCAACACAGGTTGATAACCTTTATAAGCTGGAAGGGAGTACTGAAGTGGCATCTGAAGTGATAGATGTATCTTCTTGTTTATGGCAGAAGCATCAAGGTCATAAGATCAAGAAATAATTGCAGGTACTGGTAAGCAGTAAATCATTTCCAGACTTAAAATCTTTGTTTCTGAATTCCTGCTTGTTTTATATCTCTGCAAGTTATGATGGTGGTATAAAGGGATGTGTGTGTGGGATCCTACTTCTTAGAAGGTCATCATTGACAAAGATATAGTATGTATGGAACAACCAAAAGGGTTGATTCAAGATCGCAACGGTAAATTTGTTTGCATGCTAGATAATTCATTGTATGGCCTATTGGTACCCAGACAAATATACAAGAGGTTTGAATCCTTCATAGTGAGTCAGAATTTTTCAAAGGGTAGGAATGACTATACAATTTATAGTACATTCACAGTCTTGATGTTATTTGCTGATGATATGCTTGATGCAAGCCAAAGCATGGATAAAATCAGTAAGAAAATGACTCAGGTGGACAGGACAATTCATATGAGGGATCAAGGAGCAGCAAATCAAATTATGGGCATGGAAGTATACAAATATGGTAACGGTAAGTTGTGGTTGGAGTTCAATATGAAGATTGTAAAACCAATTTCTATCCCTCTTGCTTTCCATTATAAGTTTTCTTCAAGTATAGGTCCTGTCTATAAATAAGAAAAGGTTATGTCTCGTGTAAGTTCAGTAGGAGGTCTGTTGTATGTGATGAAATGGTTAAGACCAGATGTTTCACATGCTAATGATGTTGTCATATATGTGACATATTCAGGCGTTGCAGTGAAATGGGTGCTTCAACATTTGAGAAGCACAAATGTCATCTATAATGGTTACACTGAGATGGTATGTGATAGTTGTGATGTATATTTTATAGGTGTTTTGGATAGAAGGAGATCTATCACTAAACATGTTTCACAACAAAGTTGTGGAAGACATGTTGGAGGTGGAGTGACCCATCAGGAAATCCAAACTTGTGCAAGTCACACAAGCGAGATCATGAAACCAATTTTATTAGAGAAGCTGTAGTGGTGCTTGACTTCTCTTGGCTTGCAGAAAAGGTGATGAACAAAAGGAAGGATCAAGGTATCAGGTTAATTGTTGTCAAGGTTGAGATTGTTGGGATTTGGTGACAACGAATTACCAAGAACAGATTTGGATCCTATTATTCTGCGTTGGTTACAACCTAATAGGCCAAGTTAGAATATGAATAGGGATTGCATTTATTAATCAGTTTCTTATGTGAATGTATAAATTCATGTAAGCCCGTAGAGGCAAATAGGACTGAGTGTGAGTGAGTTGATGTAATCTCCATGATCTGAATAATAAGACAACTGTTGCCTATGCTTGGTGGATGTAGCCCAACATTTGGGTGAACCATGTGAAATCCTTGTGTTTCTTATTTGCTTGTATCTTGTTCTATATTTGTTTCCGCTGCAGTACAACAAAATTTTCCTGCCACGTGTCACCTCCTGTGTGGTGCCATGTCAACATGTTGATGCCAGCATGACATCATGTTGACATTACCCCAGTACAGATTGTTTTCGTCACTTGTACGGATGTTGACATCATCATTGACTTTGACTGGGTTGAACGCCAACTTTGACTGACCATAACTTCTTTTTTCATACTCCGTTTGAGGTGTCATTTGCATTGTTGGAAAGCTTGCAACGAGCACTTCGGCTTGGCATTATTTTTTCTAAGATTTTAGGACTTTGAGTTTTTTCCCTTTTGGATCCTCCTTGATCAGCTAGGATAACAAGGTAGGGCTTATCCGCAGATACACTGATGCATATTTGTTTCCTGCATAATTGGAAAATTATGTATCAGGAATGTGTACAGTGATTGAAGTGACAAAGTACACCGTGTGAAAAACAAGCAACAAAACTACCAACAGAGAAGCAGTTCCAGATCCTCCAAAACATTATTTACCATTCTAGGATAGCTCACTAATTTTCAATTTACAATTTCATCAAACCAAAATAATTACGGTTCTATGACTTTATCACTTACAATTTGATAGATTCCCAATACAAAATCCTACAAAAACTAGAGTTTAAAAAGATACCCCCATCATCAAAATTCAAGAATTCAAGAAAGAATATATAGGTTTATGTTAATTCCACATAGAGTTTCACCAAACTACCAAAAAACCTAAGGTTTTAAGAATTTTCACTTACATAATACTCTCACCTTTATGAATGAAATGGGTACCTCCTTTAATAATATCTTTCTAGAATCCAAAGAATTTGAACACAGTAGAGCCATTTTGTTGAAAATTCTTCCCAGAAAGATCAACATTTTTTTACACTAACATGAAAGGAATTAAAAGCAGAGGTCATGAATAATTCATAGTATCGCTGAAGGAAAAGAAGAACTGAACAACTCGACCACTTCCGATTTTTATTCAATATTCAATTCTAGCTGGAGACTGACCAAGATTGTGTAGCTCAATATACTGATTTTCTGCACTTTCCTAAAACTCTGTCAATACAGTAGTGAATTTCTACTATTCAAACCTAGCCGAAGTAATTTTCTTTTTAAGTGCAGAAACTTCATTCATGTGATCTTTGCGTCCAGCCAGTGGAATCTCTGATAAGGATTTATTCTATTGAGATATATTCTCTTCCCACTCTCTAATCAAATCATCCTTAGTACTTAATTCTATAACGTTCTGCAAGTGCATCCAAAGAAGAAAGTTGGAGCGTATGAGGCAATAAAGCCCCTCTACACCAACCTGGACTCCATGGAACATCACTTCAGTTGTGGCCATGTTTTTATCCAATTCGTCTTGCTCCGGAGTGGGTTTTGTTTTTAGTTTCTAATGAAGATTTCCATTATGTGCCTGTAATGTATGAACTATCTCCTGTACTTTCTTTAATAAGATTTTCCAAATAGTTTCCAATATTTTAATATAATGTATAATATTTGATTGTACATTGAATAGTTTCCGATATTTAAATATTTCTATAACACCCTCTATAACAAAGATTATTTTTGAAGCCTTCGCCTTAATGTTGTAATACTAGGGGCAAAGTATGACCTTAAAATGGTGCAAATCCTTCCAATCCTAATAAGAAATGCACCTATCATCATTAAGTTAACATCACTAAGTACTTGCACTAGAGGACAACAAAGAAAGTCAACCAATTTTTTGGTGGTGTCCTTCTTATATTGAATCATTTTGATTTTTTTGCAAATATAATGCCCACTTAAGGTGAGTATGTTGATTCTAATTTTTTTATCGATACATTAGAAATTGAAATGGTTATTTGATATCATTGTAGAAGTAACTTCCTTACTCAAAAGATAGTGTTGTAGTTGTCGAGTGCTTGAACCAAGGCATTGGAGTCTAGATCAGGAAGAGATAGGACTAGTGCAAAACATGAATCAACATTTTACTATCGAAAATATATGTTGAAAAAGTTTTTAGTAAGAGGGGAGAGTAAAAGTTTCAAGGACTAGTGGAAGTTCCCCCAAAATTTATAAGGGATGACAAAACATTGGGCGACAAAAAATAGTAAAAAAAATTGAAAATTTAAAAAAAATCTAAGAAATATTCCTAATACCCAAACAAACTACATGGAATTTTCAAAAATTAAGCATGATACATCACACATGGTACATACCATCAAGATTCCACCAATAATCATAATATAAACTAAAATGGTGGCTTATATAATAACAATGAGAAGTACATAGTCAATGATGGAAAAATGCCTAAAATAACAAATTCTACAAATTGGTTGTCCATTTTAGTTCTCCATTATAGACCTTTGAATCACCAACACAATAGTGTCCAAAGCTTGATAATGGTTCTTATGGATACTCTAAATATATAATAATAAGTGTTGATCACTTGATGATTCATTTGTGTGCACACTGGACCAATTATAACTCTCTTTTCCTTCCAATTATGGCAAAAAATTGAGAAGAGGGCGAGGGAATTTTCCTATTGTGGACATAGAGTTAGGGTTTTATTTTCTTCATTTTTTATTGTTTTTTTCCTCATTTTCCAAGTTGGCTTAATAAGGGCCAACCCTTGGTTGCATATATCTCAAGACTAACATGTTTCTATCCCTGTTGGGGTCAAGTATGCCTCAAATAATTTTTGAGATCTAAAATGGACCTCCTAAGGAAGATAATAAAATAATAGTTAAAATAATAAACTAGGAGTTAATGAATTTTCAAAGGGAAAGAAAGAAAACTACTTTTTGATTGTATTTTTTACTTCTAGTTTATCTCATTGTGGGTCTATCAAAAGTATGCTGAGTGGGTACTCATTGGATGTAATTCCACATCCAAAAAACATGTTTTTTCATGTATTTACAGTTTTCAATGTGGGTGTATCAAAATTATGTAGAGTGGATACTTGTTAGATGTATAATTTAATTCTGCATCAAATGAATGCATACACTTGAAATTTGAGTAAAATGGTAAGGAGATAAGTTGAAAATACAATTAAATAATAATTTTCCTGTCCAAAACTATTTACTCCCATCATCAACATTATCATGTTGAATCCTAATGATTATTTCAAAGTTAATGTTGACAGCAAAAATTTTGTTTTGAGGCCCAAAATTTCTCTAATGTTAAGGGATGCCTAGACCTCCTTAGGATGTGTTTGATTCTAGAAAGGATGATCAAAGACATTAGGAGCCTCCTCAATGTCCCTATATTTGTCCCTCAATAAAAGGTGATATCCCTTGCACATCCCCATCTACCCTAGAATGTGGGAACCCTAGAGATGGGGTCCCTATGTGTGGGGATGAGTTCCCATGCTACATAGTTGAAAGGCCTTCTCAAATTTTTCATTCTATGTGAAGTTCTTAGTTGATTGTTTCAAATAATGAAATGAACATGCTATATGAGAATAATTAGTAATGAGTTGGATTAGGCAAATCTAGAAGAACTTTCACCTTCTCAAGGTCAATGTGTAGTCCTTGTGCAAAAATAATGAAACTGAGATAATAAATTGGTCAATGACCAAATAAATATTTCTTTACTTTCAGTTTTAATTGTCAATGGATTAAAGGGTGATTGTTTGAACTTGTTGCATGCAATCAATCATATAGTTTCGTTGTACATTAGAATGCCATTTAATACACCAAATAAATTTCCAAATACAACACTTGAAGATCTGTTAGTAATGAGATGGACAAAGGTGGTGGGTGCATTAGTGAGTTCAAAAATCATAATGAACTTAGAGCCCGAATTGTCTTATATACCTCTAAAACCTTCCTGCAAACTTCACTACTACAATACATGGTTGTAACATCATTTTTAGCATCACAATGTAGTGTAATTTTTTTAGGAAAAAATCAAGTTTCCACAATGCAAAACATGACATAGGCCAAGATTTTATTTTCATTTTGTATTGTGTTTATGTTGTAGTTGCAATTTTTTATGTCACATTTTTTGACACATGCTTCTACGGGCATCGTGTTAGTGATGGAAACCATGATACACATTTATTTTTTGAGTCAATATAGTTTGGTGTTGCATTGCCCTGATATTGCAAAAAACAACTCAAAAAACACTTGTGTCTATGTATTTGCATTAAGTATATGTTATGTGCATTGTGTTGCCATCGTAGTGAGTCAATTTTTGCATCAATATAATTTGTGAAGTGTCATGTTTCTATTGATCTAAAATCAATTTGAATCAAATTAATTTTGTTGTTGCAACAAAATATAGAACTTTTGAGTTACATTGTGTCTTCTTGAAAACATTTTTTAACAATGTAATAAATACTTTTTGCATTGAAGACATATTTATAATTATTGTTTTAATTAAATTTTTATTAGTTTAATTATTATTCAGTAATTTAGTTATTTTTATTTATTTATTTTCTTGGGAATATAGCACGAGAAACCCCCAAGTACTTCCCAACATTTCGTGGATGGTAAACAGGGTAAATCGTTCGACCTGATTACATGCATAACTCGATAGGGACATCAAGAGAGGCCTAAACAAGATCTTGGCCAATGATTCGACCTTGGAACCTCATTTGAGCAAACAACGACACTCATCCACTTGAGCTAACCCACCAGGTTATAGTTATTTTTATTTATAATTAATAATAATGATAAATTTCATAATATATATTATTGATTATCAATTTAAATATTAACGAGATTGTTGATTAGCATACCTTTGTTTTACAAAATACTAGCTATGAAATAAAACACACACACACACACACACACACACACCAATATTCCATTAACATCTTTGACTCTATATCTAGCTTGTGGCTATGGCTACTGGCTCTAGTCCTAGCTATGGCTCTAGCTCTAGTTGTTTACTCACTTGTTCCAATAATGCAAAAGTCTACCCACTGACTCTGAGATTTGAGCAACCTCCAAATTTGAACTCTCCACTCAACACCCATTCCCATCTCCCCCTCATTCTTAGAGATGGTCCATCTTGGAAATTAATGAATCCAAGTTGAATGTTGGTGTAGAGCCTAATTATTTTCAGGACTCAAAATAATTAAAGGTTTTCTAAAATATCCTACTTTAATGACTAAAATTTAGTTTAGAATTTCTTTCATGATTTTCTTATACTTGGAATAAACCAGGAATAAAAAGTAACAACATAATAATGATAACAACATAATAATATCAACAACAACAACATAATAATGATAACAACAACATAATACATACCTCCACCTGCAGGTTGGTTTATCTAGTCCCTTTTCTATCTGATTATGTTCTTGCCCAGACTGAATATTAACCTCCCATCCAACTAGGAACAACCTCTCTGACTCCCTAGCTCCATGAATCCTTGCAGTTTCCTGGCACCCTGAGCTCAAAATTCCCAGCAACAATAGTGCTTTGTGAGAGTTCTGCAAAACAATTCTTCCAATTTCCTCCTCCTCCTCCATCTTTCAGAAATCCTAAAAACAAAAATGGGATCTTCTTCCAAGTGCTCCCCTTCTTCCTTATCCTCCTCTCTCAAATCCCCCCCATTAATTCCCCAACAACCTTATCTCCCCATTAATTACTTCAACCACCTTTTAATAATAAAATAACTAGCATACCCCCGAACCGGGGGAAAGACAACGCTGAAAAGAATAATATAGTTTTTTTTTTTAAGTTTTTTTTTATAAGTATATTATTTCATGAGTAGCATTGTAATGATATATTAATTATGAGTAGAAAAATGATTTGTTGTAAGGTGTTTAGGTCAAAGTATGATTGATAGGTATTTGGTAGTGAATATTTGAAACTATTTCATATCATGTATAGAAGTATGGACCAAGTCAAATAGTTCATGTATAGAAGTATGAGTACAACATAGAAGAATCTAGAAGTTATGCAACAAAGACGATACAAGTGCCTATTCTTGTTTTCGTAGTGAGACATAAGCAACATCCTTCATTTTTTCATAGCGTTCGAAGGAGAAGGCTGGTGCTATTCACATTTCTTCTATAGTAGTAGTGCATGACATTGCCATGGAGGTCAAGCCTTGACGTTCAATGTTTCCAATGTCAATGGTAGACCTTGTCAAGGTAATGCCTTGAGATTTATGGATAGTCAATGCCCATGTCATCTTTAGAGGGATTTTTTTCTTGTTACTCCTTTATCAAATTCCACAACAATGTATTTATCAAATTCCACAACAATATATGTTGGCAAATTTGGAGTGTTAGTTCCTCATGCATATACATTTCCATCACTAATTTGAGAGCACCATTGAATAATCCTTCTTGGACCCATAAATTGTAGGATAACATAACTTGTTGGCCTATACATAGCAAGATATGTTTTTCCAATTGATCATCATCATGATGGTGTGTATTTGAAGCACCAAGTAATTCTGCAACACTGTGTGTGATTGGCTTATTCAAGGATTGAAGCATGAACTTGTTATGGTTGTCAACAAGAATGTTTGTTGCAAATAGGTGGATTGAAGAATCAAATAATAGACGTTCTTCAATGGATAAGAATATATTAGTCCTAGATTGAAGGAGGTTCCAATCATCAATGGTTGGTGTAGCATTGTGAAGGTTGGCTAACAACTGATGGAAGCGGGACTGGGTGACAAAGATTCCTTGTTGTCAGAATATTGTTTCCAATTTGACTATAGTGGTAAAGGTTGTCCATAAGATCATGCTTGGAGTTTCTCTTGCATAAAGAGGTTTGTCCATTATTGGTGGTAATTGACCCAAGTCACCCATAGGAATTATTGAACAGGAACCGAATGAGTAGTGATTTTGTTTCTGGAAATTCCTCACACAAGTGACTTTCAAGTTGCACAAAAAGTCTAGATCCTATGAAGGTCATCTCATCAATTAGAATCTAGTGAATATGTTTCATCTCTTCTTGGAACACTGCAAGAGACTGACCATGTAAAGGCCTCATGTCCTTGATAGGAATCCTAAGTCATGCATGTATAGTGGTCGCATGTATGTTAAATGTTGCAACTCCAGTAGGGGCAAGAAAACACTGAAGTGAATTGGGAGGTGGTGATGTTGTTTAAAGACTGTGGGTTTTGTGTTTGGGAGGATTTAAAGCAATGTAACTATATATAGTTAATGTTTAAAGTTTCAGACCGATGATTTAGATCCTCATTCTTAGTACATCAAATGCATCTAATAAAGCCTATACAACCTTTGTGTGAAATTGAGTGAATCAAAATATTTGGACCTGCAACAAACAAAAGAAACAAGTTGATCACAAAAAAAAATAAAGCAAACAAAGAAAGGAAACACCGAATAACAATCCTAAAGCAGGGGAAAGGGAATGACAAAGTGAATAATGACGATACATTGTTTGAAGATAAGAAAAGTGTGTTGAATCAAATGATTAAGCATCAATGAAAAACCATTTGTTTGGTACGATTCATGATTAACAATTGTTGCATGGTTCACAAACAAAAAACCACATTCCCAAATAAATAGATGCATATGAAGAAGAAAATTTGAAGTTGCAAAGTGAAAATGAATTTAAAAAAAACAGAACAAGTCTGGTTTGACAAAGAAAACATCAAGACAAATGTTGATATCACCATATTAAATGGTTTGATAAAATTAGGAAGTAATGACTAAATATCTTTCTAATAACTAAATATCCATTATTGTTAGTGTATTTGATGCAAATACAACTTTATAACAAATCACTACATGTGGTGAAGTTTATATTTCATTGCATGTGGTGAAGTCTATGTTTTATTGCATGACTATTGTTGCGGGAAAGTCAAACCAAGAACCAAGCATTAAGTATTTAAATATATATAATAAGCACAACTCAACCCTCTACTCAAGTACATGAAGAGATGGATGGGAAATGTTTTTAAGATATAGATATTCTAAACACTCATGGTAAGTAAATTAATATCCCTGGTTAGACACATACTAATGAGATTTGAACTTGAAACTCTAAACAATTATCTCATAGTACTCCATATTTTTTGAGAGATCCATCAACCCACACTTCCCACTTAATATGTTTTTTTTTTCTTTATGATTTAAGAACAATCAATTTTACATGCCATCGCATGACATGAAAAAAATTAAAAAAACTCGTTTGAATCTAGTTCAACAAAACATGATACTTTGAAAGTACATATATGGATATGGGTAGAGGCAACATACATGCATCCCATTCAAAAAATTTACGACATATGAAAAGGAAAAAGAATAAACGCACGAAGGAGGCTTTAAAATCCCACTTACGTTTGGTAATACCGAGGATAAATAGCAATATGAATAATGGTATAAAAATAAATAAATGAACCAAGGAGGCTTTAAAAACCCACTTACATTGGGTAGCACCGAGGAGAAATAGCAATATGAAGAAGAGTAGAAAAGACAGGAAGCTCCACAGAGTGGCAGGAAACCCACTTGGAATGTCCATATGTTGGTGTTGGGAAGACAAACATAGTGCTTTATGTGTTCATTGCTCATAATAGCTATACATATATTCCATTTCTATACTTTTTATGTACATTGATTCTCCCAAGGAAATTATATTTAAACCAAAAGAAAATCGTATCTTCTCACTTGTTCTCTAAAGAAAACTTATATAACACTTTAACCTATAATAATAAGTAAAGTTCACATAATAAACCACATAATAATACATACATAGAGACATCCTCTATCACACTCACTACATGTGACTAATAATAAATAACACAATATCTTCAAATACACATGTCAACATCCACATCATACCTAATCAAATCAAATGACCAATACCATAATTGATTCATGAGGACCTTGTTTAAGCATTATAAGCACCACATTTAAGTTTCACGCTTTTAATTATATGAGAACGAGAACGGATGACCATGTAGGATTAGACATTTTGACCTGAGTTTAGGAGGGGTCATTGAAATTAAGAATAATACTTTGGAAGAAAAAAAGTTTCACCATTAGCGACGATCAAGGAGAAAATGTAACAGTGGAATATTCAACAAATCCCACAAGTGGTGCCAACTCCAACTCCCCTATTTATGGCAGAGCAGAGATTCAAAAAATCAAAGAACCGGTGCCAACTCCCTTATTTAGAGCAAAGCAAGAGCCCTTCTATGAATATGTCTTGAGATCAAATCGCCATGGCTCCATCAACTATTATTCTTTCTGTTATTGTAATAACTGCCATTATGGGTTAAGGGGCAACAATTGATGGCTTGAATGTCGTGCATAGTTACACAAACATGGCATAATTTATCAAAACTTTGTACAATATGACTCTGTATCCACAGGTTTGTGTTTTGTTGCACTCTTCCTACCGAGGGCCTCTGAATCCCAAGCAAAGCGAGCTTGTGAATGCAGTCGTTCATATGAGCCTCATTAATGCCCACAACATGTTTGTTTGGTCCACAATCATGAAAACCAAAATATCTAGGATGAGTAAAAGAAAAAAGGCAATGTTAAAGGATAGTATGGAGAATTTTGGAACCACCACATACCAGATTCACCAATATCTGGCGGAGATGATGCACCACCTGAAACAAAACAATTTCAACACTCAGATGAGAATTTCCCTTACCAACGAGGACTCCTATATCAATGACTTCCAGGTGGCTAAATAAGAAACAATTATGTATAACTCCAAGCGAGAGCAGAGTGATTTTTACATTATGGTGTTTATATTTTTTTATTGAAAAATAAATTAAATACGTTTAGATTATAAAATCTCAACAATGGATATTTACCATTCCAACAATTGATATTTACAAAATTTTATATCAAAATCAGAAAAAAAAAAAAAAAATCCAAAACGCAGATTAAGCGTTTCTATATTTTATATTTGACATAGAAGTTTCATCTGAATTGTGATTTCCCGTGTTGAAGGCGTCGGTCTGCATCATCTCTCAATATGAGGAGGTTTCCATCTCATCATCTCTCAATACGAGGAGGTTTCCATCACGCACAATCTTGCTATAAGAAAGTTTCATGTTTCCATTCCATTCCATCAATATTACAACCTACTGTTCAATCCACTGCTCTCAAAATTCATTTAGACTCTTCCCCCAATTTCAGTCTGCAAATTCATTCTTTTTCTTCCTCTATATTTAAATTCATTCATTTTCTTCCTCTGTATTTAACTTCATTCATTTTCTTCCTCTGTATTTAATTCATCAAGGTGCAATTGAGGCACAAAGCATGGAAGTAACCCTAATGCATATAAAAATATTCTCTGGTGGCGACTTGTGTGAAATACCCGAGACCTTTTCTATTGCAATTAAGGCCTGTTTCTCAAAATTATTGAACACTGTTGTCACAGAAGCTCCAGAACCCAGTCTGAGAATGCCAACAAGCTTTTGGAAATATGGCGGAGGGTTTTCCTCGTGACCTTGTTTTGGTGATTTTCTCCCCGTGACATCGTATGCAACCCTTCGAGCACCTGCTTGTGAATACAGATTTGCTGGAGAAAATGTGAGGTAGAATAGTTGCGCAGTACATAATTATAGGATGGCAATTGCTAAAAAGGAAGTCACGAGTTCAATCCCCACAGAGTCACAAGTTCAAACTTCAAACATCACGGACACTAAAGAAAGAATAAATAAAGCCACAAAACCTCATGCAGAAGCAAAAATAAATATATGGGACTCTAAATTCCGCAGAGCTAAATTCGTTTTATTCCACATCTGTTTTCACGTCCCAAAAAGAAAAGTGAAAAATAAAGAGACTAAAGCTTTGCACGAGCCTACCTTATCTGGTCTCTGTGGCCTAGGTTTGATTTTGCGGCCGGTTATTCAGAATCGATTCCGGTTGACTGCCCAGAAGACAAAAAGAAGAGCGTTCTCCTCATCCGTTGCTGTCGAATTTGATGTATTCCCTGGCATATACTACAACCAAACCCTGCCCCTACCCCTGGGCCTTCTGATTCTGCCTAGCGATGTTGTTCTGGGTGGATATCACATCTTTGCAGACTTAGAGGGAATCTCGTAAATGGTAACAGGGCATGATGCAAGTTATGATGGAGGATTTGATGATGGCGGTGACTTTGGTGGTGACATGTCGTGTATCCATAAGCTATGGACAGATGACAGAAATGCGAGAGATAACTACCCCTAAAAGAACGCCTTTGGCATAATAATAAAACACTTTCCCTCTTACACTCTGCAGGATTTTTTACTGTTTCCAAGTTCCATTCTGCAGTTGATACACACTCTAAATTTCCACATCATATGTCCCTTATTATTCCATTTCCAAATGGTACAAAATATGACGGAAAATAAGTTAAGAGTTCTCAGTCCTTCTTTCACAGGTCATGAAAAATGGAAAGATTACACAAGTTGGATGGTATGAGGAGCTTTTACAAGTTGATACAGGTTTTGAAACCTTGGTCAATGCACATCATCATGCTTTGGAGACTATTGTTACAGTGGAGAATTTATCAGCCGAAGGACTCCTTCAGATAAGTGATGGGAATACAATATTCAATGTAATGTTAAGATACTTACAAGTTTTGGGTGTAAAATAAATTGACATGTCTCTTCTTGAAAAGAAAAAATGGAGACACAACCCATAAGCAAAGCATGGTTTGGTCAAGCCAATGGCATTCAACTATTTTACACAATCACATAAGTGCACTTAACTAAGAGAGTAGGGTAGCATTTTTATCCATACGAAGTCTGGTTCACGTCATTTCCAGAAGACGATTCAAGCACACATGTGGTTTACATTCCACCCATATATGATTCCTATTATTCTGCTTTGTTGTCTTTACAGGTTTGAATATATTCCAAACTATGCAATTTCTGGCGGGCATACCCGACCCAAATTTCTGGCTAATCTGATAGTTCCTATGACAGCCTGCTCTTGTCTCTTTCTATTTGAGATACATTTCAAGGCATTTCATATTTGCACCATGATAGTGTGCTTGCAATTCTGCACATGATGTCAAATCCAATAGCATACTTTTGGATGCAAGTTTTGGCCATATTTAGCAGATTTTACCCTTGCCAAGCTAATGACTGCTTTTGATTTTCATCTTTCCATGTCGAGGGTTGCTGACTCCTTTGGTTACATTGCTGCATGATGAACATTACAGAGAAGAGTGATGTATACAGTAGCCAGGTAGAAGTGCAGTGGACTCACCATTTGGTTATGGATTGTTTAATGTAGATTGGGTCAAACAAATGATGTGAAGATGTGAACCACTCTTGTACATTCCGAACTCAAGGCTCAGGGGAATGCCTCATCCGTAGACATCACAGACGCCCAGAATACCCATATTTTGTGCTTAATTCCGCGCCAGGAGAAAGGCCAACAATGAAGAAAGTAGTCATGTTGCTGAACCTCTAATGCATTTTTTATTGCACATCTGCAATAACTCTCCATGAGACTTATTGATAGTGTATACTGTAGTGCCAGCAGTCTTGGTTGCATAAAACTTTTGCTTGAGCTCTTCCTATTAATCAATCACAACACTCACTCTGTTTTAGCGGTTGGATATCTGTGGCAGAAGCAGCTGGGATGTCATTGTAATTGCCAATAAAAGGAGACTATCCACAACTGTAAAGGGGGCATATTCCCCGGAAATTTTATCGACTAATATAAAGTCAACAAAAATTGCTGGAATTTCATCCCAAATGGCCATTCATGCTTACGTGATTCTCAGCACAGCGATGGAGAAACATGAGATACATCTACAGGATAGAAAAACAAGGAAAAAATATTTTTAGCAATGCTAAATGTTGTATGTTGATGAGTGTTCACGAGACTGAAATCCTTAGTATTGGGATACAGATGGGAGCTGTCAGAGAAAAATAGGGTGATGCATTTGACACAAATTTCTCGAGAGCAATCATCTACATATTCTTTCGACATAAATTTCTGAGAGAGAAATCATCTACAGATTCTTTCGAGCATTTGCACTGCATAATGATTACCTTTGATCTTAATGTGCATCACATGAACAAACTTGCTTCAACATCGGTGGTGGAATAATTACATCTGTTAATTTGAATGAGGTGGATTGTACATATCTTCAAACCTGTTATTGTTGCGATAAGTATTGCCATAGTTACACATCCATTTCACGACTCTTGAAGAAATTCAGCTGTGACCTGATAATGTACTTTGGGCAAAGGCCTGGAGGTTCTCATCCGGCATCTCGCGAATGGTAACATGGCAGGATGCGAGATATTATCTATTATGTGAGTTATGATGGAGGGTTTGAGGACATCCAAAGTGGAATAAATAGAACGGCGAGAGAGCTTGGGAGCCTACAGTAACGAATATTTCATTACCCCTCGAAGCAGGAATGCTTTTGAGGATTCTGGATATAAGGAATCCGAGAACTCTGGACTTCACAAGCCTCGATGAACATCCGAGAACTCTGGACTTCACAAGCCTCGATGGACCTGCATACCGGTTTACCTGTCATCACTGACATCTCGCGCTTCATTGCTTCTTCTGAATGCTAGTTCTGCTGTAAAAGATTTATGGCTTCTGTGCCTTGAGATTCAAACTTCTTTAGAAAAGTACTACAAAACTCTTTCCTTACCATGGATTCAAGATTTTTTACGAACTCTTCTCTGGATGTCTTATAAATATTTGAAATTACTGATTTGACCTGTTTATTCGATAGGAGCTTGACCCACGTCGCTTGATAAACAATAGCTCCACCAGTTGACTCGAATTGTTTAAAAATCTTGCCAAATCATTTGGCAGGTCACGCTCAACACTCTTCAAGTTCTCTGTTGTCAAAATCTTATGAATGAGAGGCATTCCAACTAAAGGCATTTGTTTATCAGTGCCCACTTTGGTAACCAACAATGCTACAAAACCGATGTTTCTACGTAAACACTTCAATTTCTTGAGAATCAAAGACTCAACCTAGTTCTGAACAACGATGGAACTTCTATTGACAACTTCAAAAGTTCCTTCTGCGTTCCCTTTACTCCCTTTAATACTCATTTTGACCCGGTCATCTAAAAATAAAAATGGCACTACAGAAATCGGGAGTATTACTTTAGAGAGTAGTGTAGTCAAAGTAAATAAGGGTATACCACAGATCGCCTTCTTTACTACGACATATTTAAAAACATAATTAACATAAGTAACATCTGAACCTCAGAAGCAAGAAGCAACACTTTGAACAATGCTCTCATCCTGTAACAGGGTCGTGCAATCATGGCTACCTACCGAATCTAGAGAAAATAGAGCTTCTGTTTTTTGCAAAGAACTCTGAGGCATCCATAGCTGATCATCGGTGGCTTCGAAAAGAGACCCTCTCAAACAATCCTCCTCCTCCACCTATAGCTTCTGTTGCACAACAACTTCTTTTTCACTACTATTAGCTGCATCAGAGTCTTGGAGATAGAAGCTGAGTCGGACAAAGGCGGAGAAGCGACAAATCCCATGTAGTAGATAGAAGAGAACATGTGGCCAGTTACCAATGGTTATTGACAGACGACGAAGGCTTGAAGGTGAACCTCCCCTGCATAATAAAAGACTGATTAATATATTTTAATAATTAATTAAATTTAAATTAAAAACTATGATAAAATTAATCAATTTGGGTTGTTACATACACCCACCCTTCAAGAAAATTCGTCCCGAAGTTAGAGTAATTTACAATACAAGGGTAACGACACATGATTCATACATCTGAAACAAATAACCAACATCATCAATTTAAAACACTTATACATACTAGTGTACATGTGCAAGGCATACATGTGTAGCTAGCACATACATGACTCGTACATGTACTAATAAAAATAATTATCACACCTAAAGTAATTTTTGTATGTGTCCAATCCAATCAACGAGACCATTCATTTCATAAAAGATAGTAAACTATTTAAAATGTTCACGAAATTCCTCAATTACAATAATTTAGCACAAACAACATTCACTTAGATAATTGTAGTTTAGTTAAGTAAATATAAACATACATATATACATATATATTTTTTTTTTTCGAAAAGAGGAAATCAAGAAATTATTCTTTAAGGTGAAATCCCCACACACTCTCAACTACTTCTATTCATCCTTCCTCCCTATCTTACTTCCATCTTTCATCCCTATCCTTCCTCTGTTGGACTATCTTGGAGCGTCAACTATATTGACCTAACTCCAAATAGAACCTGTAAGCGAAAGTGTCAACTCTCTTGACCAAGCTTTCTCAGCAGGCAATTGATAGTCATCATCACACGTCTAGGGGAGTATGAGCTAACATTGTCATCCCATGACTCCAGGTTTTAGAGGATACATGGTGGGAAATGCCTCCACCCCTCCTAATAGGACTAGGGTCCACATCCTACCATGGAACATACAGTGGCACTGTGTTGCTGAGAATTTTGTCACCGTATATTCAGTTTTAGGTAGTCTCGCCACCTTAAAAACTTGCACTGGTCCACATATCATAGCAATACATTTGAACCAACATAATTTCACATACAAATATTCATACCATATTGTTTCTGGGTCGGTGTTCACGACATCAACATTTTATTATCATTATCCTTTGGATATTTCATAGCCCATTGACCTAAAGATTAGTCTATAACACAAACTCATACATATATATGCATTATCATCATATAAATGCATTTAACCATAATCTCAATTCGGTATCCACATACCAACAACTTTAAATGTCATATTTTCAAGTTAGGAATAGATTGCATAATATCCATCATAATTCAAATAATGTTAAACATTCATAGAATTGACATTCACATGGGTTGATATGTCTTAAAAGTTCAAGTGCATCATTAATAATTTCACAGTGAATAGAAAATAAAGATGATTAAGACTTAAGTAATTCTAGTTGTCTAAGTCAAAAGGTGGCATTACATACACCCAACCTTTGGGAAACATATTCCTAAGGTGGTAAAAAAAGTGAGGAATGATTTCATTGTAAAGTCTTTGCATCCTCCCAAGTAGAAGATCATGGGATATACTTGTCCCACTAGACCTTAAATTGGTCTACGAGACAATTCTTGAGCTGGTGGATCCTATGGTCCAATATGCATAATGGTTCGACCGTGAGGGTTCCCATATCTGATACCCGCAATTCCTTCCAATTCATTTTATGGGATTCGTCAGCATAATAATAACATAGAACAGATATATGAAAAACATTATGAGTTTTATGCAAGTGGGGTGGCAGTACGAGACAATAGGCAATGGGTCCAATTCTCTCTTGGATTTTGAACGATCCTATAAATCGAGGCGACAAATTTGTCCCCTTCCCGGACCGAATGGCACTCTTATTAGGCCTGATACAAATGAAAACTTGATCTCCTAATTTATAACTTAGATCAATCCTATGTGCATCAACATAACTTTTCTGTCTATTTTGTGCTTCCTTTAGTCTCTGCCTAATCTGAATCACTTTTTCTTCCATCTCTTCAATCAATTCTGGCCCAACTATCACTTGGTCTTCTAACCTTTCCCAACTAAATGGTGTCCTGCATGGCGTTCCATATAGAGCTTCGTAGGGTGGCATTCCAATGGAGCAATGAAAACTGTTATTGTAGGAAAACTCTACCAAAGGTAGGTACTTCTCCCAATGGGTTTGATTATCCATAACATACATCCTAAGCATGTCTTCCATAACCTGATTTACTCTCTCAATTTTCCCATTTGTTTTAGGATGATAAGTTGTGCTTAAGTTCAACGGAGTTCCCAACGTTGACTGCAAAATTGTCCAAAACCTAGATGTGAATCGAGAGTCCCTATCTGAAATGATCTTCCTGGGTAACCCGTGCAAACGGATGACCTCACTTATAAACACACGTGCCACATCAGTGACATCAAAAGTGTATCTAACCAGAATAAAATGGGCACTCTTGGTCAACTTATCAACTATCACAAGAATGGCATTGTGTTTATGTGATGTGAGCAGAAATCCCACAACAAAATCCATAGAAATGACTTCCCATTTGGACATAAGAACATCATGCGGTTGTAGGAGACCTGTCGAGTGGTGGTGGTCAGCCTTCACTTGTTGACACTCTATGCACTTGGCGACAAAATGGACTACATCACGATTCATGCCTATCGAGAAGAAAATATTCTTCATGTCTACGTACATTTTATTCACACTCGAATGTGCACAATAAAGTTCTCTATTGGCTTTCTTGAGTATGATGCTTCGAATATCCCCACCTTCAGGGATGTACATCCTTCCTTGGATCTAATTGCCTTCCACTCTTGAGGGTTGAAGTAACCTTTAAATAACAACTATCTCCAAGAATTTTCCCCAACACATGCTCCCTCAGATTAACTTTTAAGGGTACCAAGGAGAAGACATGTGGTCTCCTGCTCAAGGCATTTGCGACCACATTATGTTTTCTCTTGATGTATGAAATTCAAAAATCGTACTCACTCATAAACTCACTCCATCGCCTCTGCCTGACATTGAGATCACATTGAGTGAAGAGATGCTTTAAGCTTTCATGGTCCGTTTTGAGCTCAAAGTTTTGCCCCACTAGATAGTGCCTCCAAAGTTTCAGAGCTAGCATTATAGCTGCCAACTCTAAATCATGAGTAGCTTAAAGTTCCTCATGTTTCTTCAACTTCCTTGACGCATATGCTATCATTCCTCCATCCTGCATTAGCACAACCCCCAACCCTTATTTCGAGGCATCCGTGCAAACTGTGAAGTCTTTTTTCATATTTGTCACTTGTAGAATTGGTGCACTAGTTAGTAGCCTCTTAAGTTCGATGAATGCAATATCACATTCTTCTGTCCATTCATACCTGAACCCCTTGTGCTGCAAAGTGGTGATGGGTTTCGCTATTTTAGAGAACCCTTCCACAAATCTCTGATAATAAACTGCTAGCCCCATGAAGCTTCTTACCTCATGAGCATTTTTCGCCACTGTCTATTCCATAATAGACTTTACCTTTTCTAGGTCCATAGAGATTCCTTCATCGGAAATGATATGACCTAAATAGTGAATTTTTTTCTAGAAGAAAGAACACTTCGAAAACTTGCCATACAATTTGTTCTATTTAAGGCATGAAAACACCACTCACAAGTCTTCCTCATGCTCTCTTTCATTCTTGGAATAGATGAGGATATCATCCAAAAAGACTTGTACAAAGTGGTATAAGTACTTTCGGAATACACCATTCATGAGGCTCATGAATATTGTTGGCGCATTGGTCAAACCAAAAGGTACTACAAGGAACTCGTAATGCCCAAACCGAGTTCGAAATGAAGTTTTAGGAATATATCCTTCTTTAATTCTTAACTGGTCATACCCTAATCGTAGATCAAGTTTTGAGAAAATTGTTGCTCCTTTCATATTATCAAAGAGATCATCTATTTGTGGCATTGGGTACCTATTTTTCACTATAGCACGATTCAAGTCTTAGTAATCTATACACAGTCATAAGGAACCATCCTTCTTCTCGACAAAATTTTCTAGTGCACCCCAAGGTGAGACATTAGGCCTTGTTAGCCCAAATTCAAGTAGTTCCTTCAACTGCATCCCCAAATCACGAAGTTCCTACGCCGTCATCCTATATGGTGTCTTGGAAATTGGCTCTGCACTGAGTTTTAGCTCAATGGTAAAATCAAGCTCCCTCTCAGGAGATAAACTTGGCAACTCTTTCGGAAAAACATCCTTAAACTCCGACAATACTGGATACTGATCCAATGAGGGTCATTTCCCTTCATTGAATGATTCCGCTACATACAATCAACAACCATGCCTCATGCAACGTTTAACCTTCATGGTCGAGATAAATCATAGAGACACCTTCTTCCATACACCCTGGATCTCTACTGACCTTCCTTCATTGTCAACACAAAGCACCCCTTTTGTGAAACAATCTACCATAGCTCGATGGGCTTCTAACCAGTCCATTCCAATGATTAGGTCATACGTCCCTAGAGCAGTGACGTACACCTTCAACCTTGTAGTACACATTCCCAGGTCTACTAGACAATTATCGATGCTAGGTCCTATCGATTTTTTTTTTCCCGAAGCCATCTCGACTTGTTTCAATTCATTCTTCTTGTAGGCTGCCAACCCACACTTTTCTAATGCATAAGGTGAAATGAAACTATTTGTAGCACCAGAATCAAATAAAATTTTAAAATTGACATGATTTAGCATACCTGACGACTCCACCACAGTGGATTGATGCTCTGCCTAGTAGTTATCAACCACTGCATAAATATGTTGGCTACTACTCACTCTTCCCATCACAACCTTTCCTTCTCTATGCACAAATCCTTCTTGTGACTCTAGACAATCACACTGCTAATGAGGTCCTCCACACCCCCAACAAGTAACCCGGGGTGGAACCTGGTAGGTGTCCTAGTGTGGGCGGTGGATTTTGGTGGAGCACAGTGAGAGACTATGCTCAATGAGTCATAAGTCGTAAATTTAGCATAGGCCCTTGTGGTCTCCTCCCTAGAGCTTACTCTTGTGGTCGTGGGTTCGAGCAACCGGGCATGGAGTTTGCAACCAGAATGGTAACTCTAGTTCATAGTGCAATGTGGTTGACCCTTGTGGGCTTCCTTCATGAGCTCTCCACCTCTTGGCTCGTGGTTTGTCATTGGGAGGTGTTGGTGCATAGTGTATGGTTTCTTTCCCCTTGTGAGCTCATTTCTTAATGTAATTAGTCTCTTTTAATTAGTCATAAACCCCATCCAAATCTCATTGATTAACCATGTATTAACATTAACAAATTACAGTGCCAATCTAACCCTTACATTAATCAACTTTACTCTGATTAATCAACATATTTATTCAAATTTATTTTTATTTTTATTTATTATTATTATTATTATTATTTAAT
>JZKD02S1672897.1:896921-921167 GCA_000966675.3 Picea glauca
TGATGCCTCAAACTTTGCATAATGTCGTCCAGAAGGCCCTCATAGTAAAGGAGGATTTTTTCAGTGTTGTTCAGACCAGGACTCTAGCGATACCAACAGGGCAGGTGTCATCTAGAGCACAGTAGCATCAGACACCAGCCAAACATACACTAGGATATCGTGGCTTCCATAGGGGATCCACTTTAACTACACCTCGGTGACCGACGCCTTAGTAGAAAACACCTTATCAGGGACCACAACATCAACAACAACGTCGATCACAGTAGCAACAGTTTAGGCCCATTCAACAGAACAAACCAGGATTCCAAGATGGTGGGTCGTCATCTTCTACTTCAGGTACCAAGACTACTGGGATGAAGAAGGGGTTTTGGATGTGTGGGGATCCACACTATCAGTACGAATGCCCTGTGGAGAGGACTAGAGCGTCCAGATCAGCTGGACCCACTACTGTGGGAGATATGGGCAAGGCCCATCAGATTCATGCAGTAGTGAATAATTTCTAGGCAAAGCATCAATCGACTTTGCTCAAGATGATAGGTACCGTCATTGACTAGGCCCTTAGTATTTTGATAGATCTCAGTGCTACGGAGAGTTTCATTTCGGGTGCAGTGCTAAAAAGGATTAAGGTAAAGGTAGTCGAATAGGATGAGTTTATCTTCATAGAGATGGCCTTGGTAGCCAAGTAAAGGTTTGGAGGAAAGGTTATGGGTTGTATCCTCAACCTGGGAGAGTTTGTCACCAAGGCCGACCTATACGTCACGATCTTAGGATCTTATGATGTCGTGATTGGTATGGATTGGTTGGAATTGCATGAGGCGATACTCAACTGTAAGATGAAACGAATGAGCTTGGTCGATGACGAGGGATAGAGACGTGTGATTGTAGGATGGAACCAGGGAGTTTCCCTGAGGTTCATATCTTCCTTATAGCTATAGAAGAGCATGCGCAAGGGTTGCAAGCTTTATGCGATCCTTGCATTAAATGAGAAGGGATTAGCGGAAGGTTTAGAACACCTTCCCATGGTGAGAGAGTTTGCAGACATATTTCTGGAGGAGTTACCTGGGATGCCGCTAGAGAGGGAATTGGAGTTTACCATAGACCTAAAACCAGGGACTAAACTGATAGCAAGAATGCCTTATCAGATTTCGACCCTGGAGTTACAAGAGTTGAAAATGCAACTGAAGGAGTTGTTGGACCTAGGACTGATACGTCCTAGTGTGTCACCATGGGGTGCACCTGTTATTTTCATACGAAAGAAGGATGGGTTGTGGAGGCTTTGCAATCACTACCATCAACTGAATAAGGCCACGATCAAGAATCAGTATCCGTTGCTGAGAATTGATCGACTTGCGATCAGGATACCACCAGTTATGGATTAAGGAAGATGACGTCCCTAAGACCGACTTTAAGACAAGATTTGGACATTACGAGTTTACTATTTTACCATTTGGACTGACAAAATCCCCAAGAGTATTTACGAGTTTGATGAACGGGGTGTTTCGCGAGTACTTGGATAAGTTCGTCCAAGTATTCATTGATGATATTTTGATCTACTCTCGGATGAAAAAGGAGCATGACGAGAACTTGTGCTTGGTACTACATTGTCTGCGAGAGCACAAACTGTATGGGAAGTTGTCCAAATGCTCTTTTTATCAATCGAAGATTCACTACTTAGGGAATGTCGTCTTCGATGAAGGCATCGTCATGGATCTAGCCAAGGTCGAGGCTATTATGGAATGGCCTATGCTGACGAATGTCTCGGAAGTGCGTAGCTTCATGGGTTTAACAGGATACTATCGACAGTTCGTCAAGGGATTTTTGAATATAGCAAATCCAATCACGGAACTGTAGAAGAAGAACAAGAAGTTTGTTTGGACTGAGAAATGCGCAGAAGCATTTCGAAGGCTCAAGGAGTTGTTGACAACAACACCGATACTAAAGGTCCATGACATGGACGTAGACTTCTTGGTATGCACTGATGCATCTAAGGAAGGCTTAGGCGAGGTCTTGATTCAAGATAGACGAGTGATCACTTACATTTCAAGGAAACTGAGAAGGGATGAGGAGAACTACGCGACGCACGATTTGGAGTTGTTAGCCATCGTATATGCCTTGAAGGTTTGGAGACACTACCTTGTTGGAAGAAAATTTGAACTAAAGACTGACCACTGTGGACTACAACACATATTTACGCAAAGCGACCTGAACACGCGAAGACAACGTTGGTTAGAATTTCTTAGCGAGTACAACTTCGAGATTACTTACATAAAAGGAACAATGAACTGAGTGGCAGATGCTTTGAGTCGGAGACCATGCATCTTTTCGGTGCTGCCTCTTCAGACAAATCTACGTGAAAAGATTATAACTTTACAACATGATGATGACTGGTACAAAGAGGTCAAGGGTTTTATCGGACAAAACACAATGATGGTACCACGATTTGAAGAATTTTCGTTGTATAGCGATGAATTATTGAGGTTTAAAAATTGAATCTACGTACTGCCGAACGACGAGTTGAGGATGTTGATCCTGAGAGAGGCTCATAGAGAAGTTTACATGGCTCACCTGGGAGTCACGAAGATGAGGGCAGACCCTAAACCCTTATTCTATGAGGGCGTGCCTAAGAGGATTATATTCGATCGAGGATCAGTGTTTACTGGATGATTTTGGATGAGTTTCCAAGAGGCCTTGGGAACCCAACTTAAATTTAGTACTGCATATCACCCAGATACTGACAGGCAGACCGAATGAATGAAACAGACCTTGGAGGACATGTTGCGCATGTACATGATGGACCAACAAAAGCATTGGAAAGAATTCTTGCCACTAGTGGACTTCGCTTACAACAATAGTTACCAGAGCACCATTAAGATGGCTCCTTTCAAGTTTCTTTACGGGCGACCATGTCGGATTCCTTTGAGTTGGGATCAGTTTGAGGATAGGGTCATGGTGGGACTAAAAGTGATCCAAGAAATGGAAGAGAAAATGCAAACAATAAGACAAAGGATTAAAGAAGCGCATGATCGACAAAAGAGTTATGTCGATGCGCACCGTGTCGAACGTAGTTACGAGGTCGATGATCGAGTATTCTTGTGGGTAAAACCGCATAAGATTTTGATCAAGTTTGGGAAGGGATCTAAACACTCTCCTAGGTTCGTGGGACCTTTCGAGATTGTGGAGAGAAATGGGCCTGTGGCCTATCGACTAGCCTTGCCGGATTCTTTGAGGGGTATGCACGATGTTTTTCATGTATCTGTTTTGAGACATTATATTAGTGATCCTACACATGTTATTGACATGAGTTCCTTGTAGGTATGAGATGAGGGGGAACTTACAGCTGAGTCGATATGCATCTTGGATCATCACATTCGAAAACTACGGGATCGAATGATAGAGCGGGTCAAGGTCCAGTGGGACAATTATAGTTTTCACTCGACGACCTGCAAGGACCCATATGATATGCGCCAGTAGTTTCCATTTTTGTTTGATAGATAGACATATGATACTGTGATACACTTTATTTTGGCATATATACTGTGAAACTTCAAGATGAAGTTTATACCAAGAGGGTGTGTATGTAACATCCTATTCTGGCGCACTGAGCGAACTTATTCTTTGAGGACACTTGCTCGTAAGTGATCCAGATTATTATGCTATTAAAAATTTTGATTTTGATTATGAGGCGTTATGGGTTGATGAGATGTTGTTTCACTTCATTGACATAGACAGGTGCTATTGAATCAGTTTTACTGAGTGTGCAAGATTTTGGACCTTGAGTATGTAGAGGCATCGATGGAACCCCCTAGACTCGAGATTGAGTCAGGGAGTGTACCATTGGGGTTTGATTGTATTACTATGATATTAGTGCATATGAATAGATGATATGATATGGATATATTCTGACACGATTTGTTGATGATGCAGGCTAACGATAGCTTGCTGACCAGGCTCACATGTGGAGTAAAGAGGTCACGCACGACTACCAGAGATGTTAAGGGAGAGGTGTGGAAAACAACCCTGCCACAACCTACTAGCACTCTCGTCATGGCTCGAATTGTAGGTTAACGTTTACCTAGTTCAAGAGGACCCACGATGCCATGAGGATAGACTACGACAATTTCTCACGATGATTCTAAGGGGCGCGCAATAAGGTGGGGGCCTTATTACTTAGAGACCCTTAGTCTCCCACAAGTTCACCTGACAGAGTATTGACTTCGGGGTTTTTTTATTTCTACCAAGTCAGTTAAGAGGTGAGTGACACCCTTGGAGTACGTGGTGCATCCTAAAGGGCACGTCGTGCAAGAAAAATGGAAAGAGGCGAGTGACACCCTTGGAGCACGTAGTGCATCCTAAACAACATGTCACGCAAGGGAACAAATGAGGCGAGTGGCACCCTTGGAGCACCTAGTGCGTCCTGAAGGGCACGTCACGTTGTTTTGATAAATGAATGAACCTAGTCAGCCTTAGGATGAACATTGCGATAAGAATTTAAAAAAAAAACATTTTCGATAATAAAATGTCGCCCATCACGAAAATTAAGGTCTAGGTCTAAATCATACTAGTAGTAAAATTTTAGCCTTTTTATTAAAAAAATAAAATAAAATTGATATATATATATAATAAAATTAAAAACAAAATAAATAAAGAGTATGATCTTCATTAAATCTTGTGACACGAAGGGAGTAAGAAATTTAATTTATTCAAAAATAAATAAAAAATGTTGGAATAAAATTTAAAAAAAAGGGGGAATTAATTGTTTTATTATTGTGATGATTTAAAATATACTAATTAAATGAGAAAAGAGAAAACGGGTTAATTTCCACACCTACCTTTTTGAGTTCTAATTAAAAAGGGGAAAGAGGGAAAATCTAAAATATTAGGAAACTAGGAAAAGAGGTAAACATAAAAAGGGAAAAGGGGGAACATAAGGGGAAAAGCGGAAAGTCAAACTTAGTAAAGTATCTACCATTTAAGAACTTTCTAATTTACACTGAACTAGCAATGTAATAATAGGGAAAGCCATTAAAACATGTAGGAGAATTTGGGGACACCCAAGAGTGATTCTAGGAGTAACTCTAGGTGGGTGAGGGAAATAAAGATAATTATTTAATTAAAGAAATTAATTTAGGGAGGAATGAAGGGGATGGGTGACACTTGTACGGGGAGGAATTTTTAGTAACTAAATTTAAAAAAACTTAATTAAATGAGATTTTAGGAAAGTAAGGAACCACAAAACTCTATATAATGAAGGGAGGAGATGGAGGTTGGATCTCTTTTGTTTGTGTAACGTTACACTGCAGAAATATCCACTTGATTGACTTAACTTGTGGGAGTTGGGATACCTAGCTCAGTGAGGGGTGGTAGCTCTGCCTTGTGAGGTGAGCTGGGAGCTAGTCGAAATCTATGGATAGTGAGTGCATGGCCCCTTTGCGGCTCGGGGGGCTAAGGGGGAAGAAGAGTACCCCTAGCATAGGCTAGGAGGTACCAGTGAAGTCTCCTCGGTCGGCACACGGGATTTGCATGGAGCACACGGGACGTCCACTTCGAACAGGAAACGATAAGCTTTCTTCGTTTTGTATGGTAAATTGTCTTAGAACTTATGCTTGAATTTGCATTTTTACTTGGGTAGGTGAACTGATTGTTTACATGGTTTTATGAAATTTTCTTAGCCTAGCTCGATGATATATTGACTCCCATGGATTCATTTCCCCGCATGTCTTGACCACATTGCTGTGTTGATTGTGACCTTTGTGGTTGTTTAGCCTTCGTCCCTATCTCACCAGTCCTCACATGAGCTGTCGGCTAGGAGCCCGATCTACGGTCGTTGCCTTAGTGTTAAAAGACCCATGGATCCCAACGCCTCGCTTTTCTATGCGAGGATGATGAGTGAAGGATGAACCTGTTAGCCGAATACCCTTGATGTTTGTCCTTGGCTGATTGTTGGTTCCACCATCTGGCAACGACCTCTGCGTGTGAGTTATTTGGTGTCCTAGTTGGTTTTCTCTATGCTTTGACTGATAGAACCCCTGCGATCATTCCATGACCTTTCCCATTGGATCCTTTCATTCTCTTACTGTTGTCTGCATTGTATTGGGGTTATAGAAATGGAAGCACGAATTGATTCCCTGTCTGCAAATTTTTGGGTATTCTGGCAATGGAAAAACGCAATGGTTTCATGACTGTGTTTTTTTCTATTTTGTATTCTGGCAATGGAAAAGAGAAATGATTTCATGTCTGCAAATTTTATAATTGGCATTCTGGCAATGGAAAAGAGGAATTATTCTTATCTGCAACTTTTATATTGGGTATTCTGGCAGTCGAAAAACACAATGGTTTCATGACTGTATTTTTTTTCTATTTTGTATTGTTGCAATGGAAAAGAGAAATGATTTCATGTCTGCAAATTTTATAATTGGCATTCTGGCGATGGAAAAGAGGAATTATTCTTGTCTGCAACTTTTATATTGGGTATTCTGGCAATGAAAAAACGCAATGGTTTCATGACTGTATTTTTTTTCTATTTTGTATTCTGGCAATGGAAAAGAGAAATGATTTCATGTCTGCAAATTTTATAATTGGCATTCTGACGATGGAAAAGAGGAATTATTCTTGTCTGCAATTTTTATATTGGGTATTCTGGCAATGGAAAAACGCAATGGTTTCATGACTGCATTTTTTTCTATTTTGTATTATGGCAATGGAAAAGAGAACTGATTTCATGTCTACAAATTTTATAATTGGCATTATGGAGATGGAAAAGAGGAATTATTCTTGTCTGCAACTTTTATATTGAGTATTCTGGCAATAGAAAACGAATGATTTCTCTGTCTACATTTCCTTTTACCTTGGGGGCAATTTTGCCTTTGATGAAGACTGAGTTTTTCTTTAAAAATTTGTTGCCATGTGATAACTGCTAATGCCCACAATTTGCAATTAATTGATGCCACGTTTTTGCCATTCGAAATTGGACTAAGTTGTTGTTAATATGCCCATGAAATAGCTCTAATAGACTGATTGAGTTGTTGTTTAATACACCCACGAAATTGCACTAATATACTGACAGATTTGTTGATTAATAAGTCCATGAAATTGCTTAAAAACGTTGACTGAGTTGTTGTCGAAATTGCCTACGATTTTAACAATTTAAATCATAAACTCACTTGCTGAAATTGACCACGATTTTTCCTTTAAATAGTTGACTGTGTTTGTTGGATTGGGCATGAAGTTGCCTTGATGTTGACTGAGTGTGTTGTTACATGACCACGCGTTGTCCTTCTGCAGTTGGTACTGTCCCTTTTATTCTCCTTCTCCTTGAGTGTACACCCAACGTTCTCACTGCCACACTTTAATTGCCACAACGATGTTACTGGCCATGTAATTACCATGTTAATTGCAATGATAACTGCTATATTAATTGCCTTATCAATTGCCCAAACAATTGCTACAACAATATTAATGGCCAGTCGTTTGCCTTTTTGCTGTAATTTCTAGGTTAATTGAAATGTTAAATGCTATATTATTGCCTTATTAATTGCCAGGATCATTGCTACAACGATGTCTTTGGTCCAATAATTGCCATGTTAATTGCTACCATGAATCAATGGTCAGTCGATTCCTTCTTATTGATTAAATGTTGCAGCGAGTTAAATGGTTAACAATTATGTAAATTGCCTTGTCTTGCGCTATTAATCGTTATGTTAACCGTCATATAAATTGCCTTGCTACTGTTATATTAATTGTTATGTTAACTAGCATGATAATTGCATTATTAGTGTTATATTAGTTGTTATGAAAATAGTCATGCAAACTACCTTGTTATTGCTAAATTAATTGTTATGTTAATCATTATGTTAAATGCCTTGTTATCTACTGTAATAAATTGTTATGTAACAGATATGTAATTACCTTGTTGATTTGCTACAACAATGTTATTAGCTGGCAGTTTCCCCATCAATGATAATAAACAACTAGTGTGGTTAGTTCGGTCATTATAGCTAGACTAATGTTGACATTTAACTGTTCATATGTGTTAATGGTAGCATTCCACTTTAAGAATGTTAATGTTGTTATTTAATTTTATGGGTAGTTGTATGGGGATTCAAATTAATATAGAATTGTCCATTTAGGTTGTAATAAATATTAAAATTAGTATGGTGAGTAAAGACTAGATTGCAAATTTAGACTTGTTAATTTAGATATGTAATTGATGTTAGTTGGATTTATAGATATCGCCTAATTGGTAACTCAAACTCTGTAAATTTGAGTCGTAATTCATGTTAAGTTTGGTTGGTAACTCGTTGACTAATGGAATTTAGGCTAGTTAATTGATCTGTAATTAACGCCAATTTAAATCATAGATATTGACCTTTTAGCCTTGATTAATGGTTGGGTTGTTGACGAAGTCGTTTTTAGCTTGCGCTTCCCGTTGAGGGTGTTGTTGTTTAATATTAATTAATGTTTGTATGTGGTTTTGTAAACGTTCAATGTGATTGGTTTTGCTCACTGTAAGGGTTCTAGTTACTTGTGTAATTAATTTTGAGTGCGTTGAGTTGTTAGGATGATTGTCCTTAGCTTAGTAGGCTTGGTTTTCTTGTGTCGGGCAGGATGTAGACACCTCCTTGTTCCTCAAAACAGTCGCCAGCCTTGAGACCTTAAATGGTCAAAATCGATGGGAACCTGGGCTTGAGCATTGCTTATGTGTCCTGGAGGTCCTAACCATTGCAGGTTAGGACGAGCGAGTAGTCATTCTTATTTTTCATCGGTTGAATATCGTACATTGCTTCCAGGTGCTTGATGTACTTTTATGTTAGGTCGTTATGTTGTTGTTGCATGAGTTGCATGCATTGTGTTCGTCGTTGTGTTGCGATGTTGAGTATAATGTCATTATTACCTTCCTACACAAAAAAAAAAAAATTAAGGGTGATTTTACCGGTTGTACATTGTAGGAGTCATATTGAATGGGGATTTCACATGTGGTATCAGAGACAGGTTCAACCCGTGACTTGGGATCGCTACGGATTTTGTTGATGTGATTTGATTATAATGTTACTAATTGAGTTGAATTCTCTTCATGCAAGTAATCATGGTTAGAGGATGCCACAAAGACAGACGACGGGGTGCTAGGGGAGGAGGGGCAATGCCTCCAGTAGCATCCACGCCTGAGGGATCTAACCCCTAGGGAGACAAGAAGGTTGTTGGATAGGAGCATATAGCAGTTGGTGATGTGGTAGGAATGATGAGATATTTTCAGCGCATGTCTGAGGCACTGATCAGCCATTTGGACAGAGATGAGGCCACGACACCAGTACCCACTGAGGTTCCACTGCGCGCTCTGGCCAGTACTGGTAGAATTCATCGTGAACTTGAGAAGGTCAAATTTCCCAAGTTATTTGGTGCCTCGGACGGCGCAACCGCCGAGGCATGGTTGGAGAACATGGCGATGTGCTTTGCACTTCGCGAATATACCTCCAACATGAAAGTCCGCATGGTGGTATTTCAACTGAAGGGGAACACTCTTCTATGGTGGAAAATTCTCCTACCATAGCTAAACATGGTCATTGAAGATGTGTCATGGGAACTGTTCGAGGAACGGTTCTGAGAGAGGTACCTTTCAGAGGAATTCATTAGGTGTCAGCTCAATGAGTTCAATGCCTTGCGAGAGGGTAGTCGTACAGTGCTTGATTATGAGGCCTGTTTTATGGAGTTGCTCCACTATGCTATGCACCTTAACATTGAGAAGCTTAAGGTCAATAGGTTTGTGTTCATCCTTAACGATAACATACGTGCAAATGACAGGATTTTGATGCCTCAAACCTTGCATGATGCCATCCAGAAGGCCCTCATAGTAGAGGAAGAGATTTTTAACGGGGGTAATACTAGGACTCCAGCGAGACCAACAAGGAAGGTGTCATCTGGAGCACAGCAGCATCAGACACCAGCCAGACATACGTTGGGATATCGTGGCTTCCAAAGGGGATCCACTTTCACTACACCTCGATGACCGATGCCTCAGCAGCGGACACCTTATCGAGGACCACAACATCAACAACAGCGTCGAACGCAACAGTAGTAGTTTAGGCTTGTTCAACATAACAGACTAGGATTCTAGGCCAGTGGGTCGTCATCTTCTACTTCAGCTACCAGGACTACTGGGCCGAAGAAGGGGTGTTGGTCATTTGAGGAGCCACACTACCAGCGCGACTGCCCTGTGGAGAGGACTAGAGCGTTCAGATCAATTGGACCCACTACCATGGGAGATATGGGCAAGGCCCATCGGATTCATGCAACGGTGAATAAATTCCAGGTAGAGCATCAGTCGACTGTTCTCGAGATAACAGGTACCATCACTGACCAGACCCTTAGTATTTTGATAGATCTCGGTGCTACTGAGAGTTTAATTTTGGGTGCAACGCTAAAAAGAATTAAGGTAAAGGCAGTCAAACATGATGAGCTTAGCTTTGTAGAGATGGCCTCGGGAGCTAAACAAAGGTTTGGAGGAAAGGTTATGGGTTGTATCCTCAACCTGGGAGAATTTTTCACCAAGTCCAACCTGTACGTCATGATCTTAGGATCTTATGATGTCATGATTGGTATGGACTGGTTGGAATCGCATGCGGCGATACTCAATTGTAAGACGAAACGCTTGAGCTTGGTCAATGATGATGGACAGAGACATGTGATTATAGGATGGAACCAGGGAGTTTCCCTGAGGTTCATCTCTTCCTTACAGCTATGGAAGAGCATGCACAAGGGGTGCAAGATTTATGCGATCCTTGCGTTAAATGAAAAGGGATTAGCAGAAGGTTTAGAACACCTTCCGATGGTGAGAGAGTTTGCAGACGTATTTCTGGAGGAGTTACTTGGGATGCCACCGGAGAGGGAATTGAAGTTTACCATAGACCTAAAACCAGGGACTGAACTGATAGCAAGAATTCCTTATCAGATGTCGACCCCAGAGTTACAAGAGTTGAAAATGAAACTGAAGGAGTTGCTAGACCTGGGACTGATACGTCCTAGTGTGTCACTGTGGGGTGCACCTGTTATTTTCATACGAAAGAAGGATGAGTCATGGAGGCTCTGCATTTACTACCGTCAACTGAACAAGGCCAGGATCAAGACTCAATATATGTTGTTGAGAATTAATGATCTGTTCGATCAAATGAAGGGCGCAACAGTGTTCTCAAAGATCGACCTGCGATCAGGATACCACTAGTTACAGATTAAGGAAGATGACGTCCCTAAGACTATCTTTAAGACGAGGTTTGGACATTATGAGTTTATTGTTTTACTGTTTGGAATGACAAATTCCCCGTGAGTATTTATGAGTTTGATGAACGGGGTGTTTCATGAGTACTTGGACAAGTTCGTCCAAGTATTCATTGATGATATTTTGATCTACTCTCAGACGACAGAGGAGCATGATGAGAACTTGCGCTTGGTACTATAGTGTCTGCGAGAGAACAAACTGTATGTGAAGTTGTCCAAATGCTCTTTTTATCAATCGAAGATTCACTACTTAGGGCATGTCATCTCCGACGAAGGCATCGTCGTGGATCTAGCCAAGGTCGAGGCTATTATGGAATGGCCTACACCGACGAATGTCCTGGAAGTGCGTAGCTTCATGGGTTTAGCAGAATATTATCGACAGTTCATCAAGGAATTTTTGAAGATAGAAAATCCGATCAAGGAGTTGCAGAAGAAGAACAAGAATTTGTTTGTACTGAGAAATGCGCGGAAGCATTTCGGAGGCTCAAGGAATTTTTGACAACAACACTGATACTAAAGGTCCCTGACATGGACGTGGACTTCTTGGTATGCACTGACGCGTCCAAGGAAGGCTTATTCAAGGTCTTGATGCAAGACAGATGAGTGATCACTTACATTTCGAGGAAACTGAGAAGGCATGAGGAGAACTACGCGACGCATGATTTGGAGTTGTTAGCCATCGTATATGCCTTGAAGGTTTGGAGACACAACCTCGTTGGATGAAAATATAAACTAAAGACTGACCACTATGAACTACAACACAAATTTATGCAAAGCAACCTGAACACGCGACAACGACGTTGGTCGGAATTTCTTAGCGAGTATGACTTCAAGATTAATTACATAAAAGGAACAGTGAACCGAGTGGCAGATGCATTGAGTCAGAGACCATGTATCTTTTTCGGTGCTGCCTCTTTAGACGGATCTATGCGAAAAGATTCTAACTTTACAGTTTTATGATGATTAGTACAAAGAGGTCGAGGGTTTTATCAGACAAAACACAATGATGGTACCACAATTTGAAAGATTTTTGTTTGATAGCGATGGATTATTGAGGTTTAAAAATTGGATCTATATGCCTCTGAACGACGAGTTGAGGATGTTGATCCTGAGAGAGGCTCATAGAGAAGTTTACATGGCTCACTCGGGAGTCATGAAGATGAGGGCAGACCTTAAACCCTTATTATTTTGGAAGGGAATGAAGGAAGAAATAGTCAACTATGTGGCCATATGTCTAGAATGTCAGTAGGTAAAGGAGAAACATAGACACCCAGCACGATTACTACAACCACATGATATTTCAGAATCGAAATGGGAGGTTATTTCGATGGATTTTATTATTGGATTGCTACTAATGGCAAGGATACATGACACGATTTTCATAGTAGAAGACACTCTAACGAAGAGTGCTCACTTTATTCCTATGCATACAATATATCAGGCACCTGACATAGCTAGAGTTTTCATCAGTAAGATTGTGAGGCTGCATGGCATGCCTAAGAGGATTATATTCGATCGAGGATCGGTGTTTACTAGACGATTTTGGACGAGTTTCCAAGAGGCCTTGGGAACCCAACTTAACTTTAGTACTGCATATCACCGAGAGACTGATGGGCAGACCAAACGAACGAACCAGACCTTGGAGGACATGTTGCACATGTATGTGATGGACCAACTAAAGCATTGGGAAGAATTCTTGCCACTAGTGGAGTTTGCTTACAACAACAGTTACCAGAGCACCATTAATATGGCGTCTTTCAAGTTTATTTATGGGCGACTGTGTCGGATGCCTTTGAGTTGGGATAAACATGAGAAGAGGGTCCCGGTGGGACCAAAAGCGATCCAAGAAATGGAAGAGAAAATGAAAACAATAAGACAAAGGATTCAAGAAGTGCAGGATCGATAGAAGAGTTATGTCGATGCACACCGTGTCGACCATAGTTACGAGGTCGACAATCGAGTCTTCTTGCGGGTTAAACCGCATAAGAGTTTTATAAATTTTGGGAAGGGAGCTAAACTCTCTTCTAGGTTCATGTAACCTTTCTAGATTGTGGAGAGAAAGGTGCCCATGGCCTATCGACTAGACTTACTGGATTCCTTGAGGCATATGCATGATGTTTTTCATGTATCTATTTGAGACATTATATTAGTGATCCTACACATCTTATTGACATGATTTTCTTGTAGGTATCGGATGAGGGGACACTCACATTTGAGCCAATCCACATCTTGGATCATCGCATTCGACAGCTATGGTGTCGAATGATAGAGCAGGTCAAGGTCTAGTGGGACAATTATAGTCCGCACTCAGGGACTTGGGAGGATGCATATGATATGCGCCAGAGTTTCCATTTTTGTTTGATAGATAGACATATGATACTGTGATACACTTTATTTCGGCATATATACTGTGAAACTTCGGAACGAAGTTTAGACCAAGAGGGGGTGCATGTAACATCTCTCTCTGGCACACTGAGTGAACTTATTCTTTGAGGACACTTGCTCGCAAGTGATCCAGATTATTATGCTATTAAAAATTTTGATTTTGATTATGAGGAGTTATGGGTTGATGACATGTTGTTTCACTGCATTGACATAGATAGGTGCTATTGACTCGGTTTTACTAAGTTTGCAGGATTTTGGACCTTGAGGATGCAGAGGCATCGATGGAACCCCTTGGACTCTGGATCGAGTTAGGGAGTGTACCATTGTGGTTTGATTGTATTACTGTGATATTAGTGCATCTGAATGGATGATATGATATGGATATATTCTGACACGATTTGTTGATGATGTAGGTTGATGATAGCATGCTGACCAAACTCACATGTGGAGTAAAGGGGTCATGCAGGACTACCAGAGATGTTGAGGGAGAGGTGTGGACAACAGCCCTGCCATAGCCTACTAGCACTCCCATCGTGGCCCAAACTATAGGTTAACGTTTACCTAGTTCAAGAGGACCCACGATGTCGTGAGGGAAGACTGCGACAGTCGCTGACGATGATTCTAAAGGACGCGCAATAAGGCGGGGGCCTTATTCCTTAGAGGCCCTTAGTCTCCCACAATTTCACCTAACGGAGTATTGACTCCAGGGGTTTTTTATGTCTACCAAGTCAGTCAAGAGGTGAGTGACACCATTGGAGCACATGGTGCATCTTGAAGGGCACGTCGTGCAAGAAAAATGGAAAGAGGCGAGTGGCACCCTTCATTAAAAACAAAATAAATAAAGAGTATGATCTTCGTTAAATCTTGTAACGTGGAGGGAGTAAGAAATTTAATTCATTTAAAAAAAAAAAAAATGTTGGAATAAAAATTAAAATAAGGGGGAATTAATTGTTTTATTATTGTGATATTTTAAAATATACTAATTAAATGAGAAAAGGGAAAAAGGGTTCATTTCCACACCTACCTTTTTGAGTTCTAATTAAAAAGGGGAAAGAGAGAAAATCTAAAATATTAGGAAACTAAGAAAAGAGGTAAACATAAAAAGGGAAAAAGAAGAACATAAGGGAAAAAGAGGAAAGTCAAACTTAGTAAAGTATCTACCATTTAAGAGCTTTCTAATTTAAACTGAACTAGCAATGTAATAATATCGAAATCCATTAAAACTTGTAAGAGAATTTGGAGACACCTAGGAGGGAGTCTAGGAGGAAAGCTAGGTGGGTGAGGGAAATAAAGATAATTAATTAATTAAAGAAATTAATTTAGGGAGGAATGAAGGGGATGGCTGACACTTGTATGGAGAGTAATATTTAGGAACTAAATTTAAAAAAACTTAGTTAAACGAGATTTTAGGAAAGTAAGGAACCACGAAACTCTATATAATGAAGGGAGGAGATGGAGGTTGGATATCTTCTATTTGCGTAACGTTACGCTGCAGAAATATCCACTTGAATGACTTAACTTGTGGGAGTTGGGACACCTAGCTCAGTGAGGAGTGGTAGCTCAACATTGGGAGGTGAGCTGGGCACTAGTCAAAATCTCTGGATAGTGAGTACGTGGCCCCTTTGCAGCTCGGGGGGCTAAGGGGGAAGAAGAGTACCCCTAGCATTGGCTGGGAGGTACCGGTGAAGTCACACAGGTCGGTATGCAGGAGTTTCAAGGAGCACGCGGGACGTCCACTCCGAACAGGCAATGGTACGCTTTCTTCAATTTGTATGGTAAATTGTTTTAGAACTTATGCTTGAATTTGCATTTTTACTTGGGTAAGTGAACTGATTGTTTAGATGGTTTTATGAAATTTTATTAGCCTAGCTTGACGATATATTGAGTCCCATGGCTTCATTTCCCCACACATCTTGACCACCTTGTTGTGTTGATTATGACCTTCGTGGTTGTTTAGCCTTCGTCCCTAGCTCACCATTCCTCGCCTAAGTAGTTGGCTAGGAGCCTGATCTACGATCATCGCCTTAGCATTAAAATACCTATGGATCTCAACGCCCTACTTTTCTGTGAGAGGATGATGAGCGAAGGATGAACCTATTAGCTGGCTACCCTTGATGTTTGTCCCTAGCTGATTGTTGGTTCCTCCATCTGGCAACGACCTCTGCGTGTGGGTTATCTGGTGTCTTGGTTGGTTTTCTCTATGCCTTGACTGATAGAACCCCTGCAATCATTCCATGACCTTTCCTATTGGATCCTTGCATTCTCTTACTATTGTATGCACTGTATTGGGGTTATAGCAATGCAAGCACGAATTGATTCCCTGTCGAAAATTTTTTGGGTATTCTGGCAATGGAAAAACACAATGGTTTCATGACTGTATTTTTTTCTATTTTGTATTTTGGCAATGGAAAAGAGAAATGACTTCATGTCTGCAAATTTTATAATTGGCATTCTAGCGATGGAAAAGAGGAATTATTCTTCTCTGCAACTTTTATATTGGGTATTCTGGCAATGGAAAAATGCAATGGTTTCATGACTGTATTTTTTTCTATTTTTTATTCTGGCAATGGAAAAGAGAAATGATTTCATGTCTGCAAATTTTATAATTGGCATTCTAGAGATGGAAAAGAGGAATTATTCTTGTCTGCAAATTTTATATTGGGTATTCTAGCAATGGAAAAATGCAATGGTTTCATGACTGCATGATCCATATGGATATCGGTGGCCACCCACCTTTTCCAATTGGCTCAAAACAACTTTCTGACATTTTTGGCAATTTACTATTTTTAGCAGTTTTTACTTCCAGGGCCATTTTGAGGGCCTAAATGAAGGTTTTTTGGTATCGAGCTCCTCGATGATATCCAAATCCATGATTGAGCCCCAAAAATTAATCTCCTTGACGATACCTTTCCAACGGGCTATCACACGCCTAAAACGGAGATCGTATGCAAAAGTTACGACCCCGAGAAGTTGATGTACTAGCTTACCCAAACGGGGCCCACATGAATTTTGGCACTTCATCTCCTAGGGTTAGGTTTTTGGATGTCTAGGGTTTTTCACATTCTTTCTTATTCTAAAAAGGCCTTCAGAGCCTCATTGTAACCTTCTTCTTGTGAATGCGCGCTGTCGTCACATCTCTTCTCAGAGATAAGCCGCCACCATTCCAACAAGCTTGTTTATGCTGCATTTTACAGTTTCAACTTATTTCGTTATTGAATAGAAAACCAGTTTTACTGTATCTCTCTTATTTTTTGTTAAGCACCTGTTAATAATCTGTATTCATTTCGTTCTTCTCATAAAATCTGGATCACTGCATTTTTTTCTATTTTGTATTCTGGCAATGGAAAAGAGAAATGATTTCATGTCTGCAAATTTTATAATTGGCATTCTGGTGATGGAAAAGAGGAATTATTCTTGTCTGCAACTTTTATATTGGGTATTCCGGCAATGGAAAACGAATGATTTCTCTGTCTTCATTTCATTTTACCTTGGGGCGATTTTTCTCTTGATGAAGACTAAGTTTTTCTTTAAAAATTTGTTGCCATGTGATTCCTGTTAATGCCCACGATTTGCAATTAATTGATGCCACGTTTTTGCCCTTCGAAATTGGACCGAGTTGTTGTTAATATGCCCAGGAAATTGCTCTGATAGACTGACTGATTTGTTGTTTAATATGCCCATGAAATTTCACTAATATACTGACTGAGTTGTTGATTAATACGCCCATGAAATTGCTTAAAAATGTTAATTGAGTTGTTGTTGAAATTGCCCATGATTTTAGCAATTTAAATCTTCAACTCACTTGCTGAAATTAACCACGATTTTTCCTTTAAATGGTTGACTATGTTTGTTGGATTGGGCACGAAGTTGCCTTGAGGTTGACTGAGTGTGTTGTTGCATGACCACAGGTTGGTCCTTCTGCAGTTGGTACTGTCCCTTTTATTCTCCTTCTCCTTGAGTGTATACCCAACGTTCTCACTTCCACACTTTAATTGCCACAACTATGTTACTGGCCATGTAATTACCATGTTAATTGCAATGATAACTTCTATATTAATTGTCTTACCAATTGCCAAAACAATTGCTACAAGAATGTTAATGGTTAGTCATTTCCCTTTTTGTTGTAATTGCCGAGTTAATTGAAATGTTAAATGCTATATTATTGCCTTATTAATTGCCAGGATAATTGTTACAGCGATGTCCTTGGTCCAATAATTGCCATGTTAATTGCTACCCTGAGTCAATGGTCAGTCAATTCCTTCTTATTGATTAAATGTCGCAGCGAGTTAAATGGTTAACAATTATGTAAATTGCCTCGTACTGCGCTGTTAATCGTTATGTTAACCGTCATATAAACTTCCTTGCTACTTTTATATTAATTGTTATGTTAACTAGCATGATAATCACCTTGTTAGTGCTATATTAGTTGTTATGAAAATAGTCATGCAAACTACGTTGTTATTGCTAAATTAATTGTTATGTTAATCATTACGTTAAATGCCTTGTTAACTGTTGTAATAAATTGTTGTGTAACAGATATGTAATTACCTTATTGATTTTCTACAACAATGTTATTGGCTGGCAGTTTCCCCCTCAATGATAATAAACAGCTAGTGTGGTTAGCTCGGTCATTATAGCTAGACTAATGTTGAGGTTTAACTGTTCATACATGCTAAAGGTAGCATTCCACTTTAAGAGTGTTAATGTTGTTATTCAAGCTTATGGCTCGTTGGATGGGGATTCGGATTAATATAGAATTGTTCATTTAAGTTGTAATAAATATTAAAATTAGTATGGTGAGTAAATACTAGATTGCAAATTTAGATATGTAATTGATGTTAGTTGGATTTATAGATATCACCTAATTGGTAACTCAGACTCGCTAAATTTGAGTCGTAACTCATGTTAAGTTCGGTTGGTAACTCATTGACTAATCCCCAGGGAGACGAGCATCCACGGTTGTTAAGTTCAGTTGGTAGCATCCACGCCTGAGGGATCTAATCCCCAGGGAGACGAGCAAGTTTTCAGACAGGAGCATATAATAGTTGGTGATGTGGTCAGAATGATGAGATATTTTCAACGCATGTCTGAGGCACTGAACAACCATTTGGACAGAGATGAGGCTAACACGTCGGTACCCACTGAGGTTCCACCACGCGCTCCAGTCAGTACTGGTAGCATTCACCATGAACTCGAGAAGGTAAAATTTCCCGAGTTCTTTGGTGCCCCAGACGGTGCAGTCGCCAAGGCATGTTTGGAGAACATGGCACTGTGCTTTGCACTTCGCGATTATACCTCCAACATGAAGGTTCGCATGGCGGCCCTTCAACTGAAGGGGAGCACTCTTCTATGGTGGAAGACGCTCCTACCGCAGCTAAATGTGGCCGTCAAAGATGTGTCATGGGAACTGTTCTAGGAACGGTTTCGAGAGAGGTACCTTTCAGAGGAATTCATTGAGCATCATCTCAATGAGTTCAACGCCTTACGACTGGGCGGTTGTACGGTGCCCGAGTACGAGGCCCATTTTATGGAGTTTCTCTGGTATGCTCTGCACTTTAACATTAAGAAGCTTAAGGTCAATAAGTTCATGTTCATCCTTAATGGCAGCATACGTGCAAAGGTCAGGATTTTTATGCCTCAAACCTTGCATGATGGCATCCATAAGCTCCTCATAGCAGAGGAGGAGATTTTTAGTGGGGATCAGTCCAGGACTCCAGTGAGACCAGCAGGGCAGGTGTCATCTAGAGCACAGCAGCATCAGACACCTGTCAGACATACATCGAGATATCATGGCTTCTAGAGGGGATCCACTTTCACTACACCTCGACGACTGACGCCTCAGCAGCGGACACCTTTTTGAGGACCACAACATCAGCAACAACGTCGACCACAGCAGCAGCAGTTTAGGCCTGTTCTATAGAACAGACTAGGATTCCATGCTGGTGGGCCATCATCTTCTACCTCAGGTACTAGGACTACTGGGCTGAAGAAGGGGTGTTGGACGTGTGGGGAGCCACACTACCAGCGCGACTACCCTGTGGAGAGGACTAGAGCATCCAGATCAGCCAGACCCACTACCTTGGGAGATATGGGAAAGGACCATCGGATTCATGTAGTGGTGAATAACTGCCAGGTAGAGCATCAATCGACTGTGTTTGAGACGACAGGTACCGTCGCTGACCAGACCCTTAGTATTTTGATAGATCCTGGTGCTACCAAGAGTTTCATTTTAGGTGTAGCGCTAAAAATGATTAAGGTAAAGGCAGTCGAACAGGATGAGTTTAGCTTCATAGAGATGGCCTCGAGAGCCATGCAAAGGGTTGGAGGAAAGGTTACGGGTTGTATTCTCAACCTGGGAGAGTTTGTCACCAAGGATGACCTGTATGTCACGATCTTAGGATCTTATGATGTCATGATTGGTATGGTCTGGTTGGAATCGCATGAGGTGATACTCTACTGTAAGACGAAACGGTTGATCTTGGTCGATGGCGAGGGACAAAGACGTGTGATTATAGGACGAAACCAGGGAGTTTCCCTGAGGTTCATATCTTCCTTACAGCTACGGAAGAGCATGTGCAAGGGGTGAAAGATTTATGCGATCCTTGCATTAAACAAGAATGGATTAGTGGAAGGTTTAGAACACCTTCTGGTGGTGAGAGAGTTTGCGGATGTATTTTCGAAAGAGTTACTTGGGATGCCACCAAAGAGGGAATTGGAGTTTACCATAGACCTAAAACTGGGGACTGGACCGATAGCAAGAACGTCTTATCGGATGTCGACCTCGGAGTTCTAAGAGTTGAAAATGCAACTGAATGAGTTGCTAGACCTGGGACTGATACGTCCTAGTGCTTCACCATGGGGTGCACCTGTTATTTTTATACGAAATAAGGATGGGTCATGGAGGCTCTGCATTGACTACCATCAACTGAACAAGGCCACGATCAAGAATCAGTATCTGTAGCCGAGAATTGATGATCTATTCGATCAAATGAAGGGCACAATGTTGTTCTCAAAGATCGACTTGCGATCAGGATACCACTAGTTACGTATTAAGGAAGATGACATTCCTAAGACCAACTTTAAGGCGAGGTTTGGACATTACAAGTTTATTGTTTTACCATTTTCATTGACAAACGCCCCAGGAGTATTTATGAGTTTGATGAATGGGGTGTTCCGCGAGTACTTGGACAAGTTCGTCCAAGTATTCATTGATGATATTTTGATCTACTCTCAGACGACGGAGGAGCATGACGAGAACTTGCGCTTGGCACTACACTCTCTGTGAGAGCACAAACTATATGGGAAGTTGTAAAAATTCTCTTTTTATCAATCAAAGATTCACTACTTAGGGCATGTCATCTCTGGTGAAGGCATCACCGCGGATCCAGCCAAGGTCGAGGCTATTATGGAATGGCCTGTGTCGACAAATGTCCCGGAAGTGCGTAGCTTCATGGGTTTAGCAGGATACTATCAACGGTTCATCGAGGGATTTTCGAAGATAGAAAATCTGATCATGGAGTTGTAGAAGAAGAAAAAGAAGTATGTTTGGACCGAGAAATGTGCAGAAGCATTTTGGAGGCTCAAGGAGTTGTTGACAACAACACCTTTACTAAAGGTCCTTGACATGGACACGGACTTCTTGGTATGCACTGATGCATCCAAGGAAGGCTTAGGCAGAGTCTTGATGCAAGACAGATGAGTGATCGCTTACATTTTGAGGAAACTGAGAAGGCATGAGCAAAACTACGTGACGCATGATTTGGAGTTGTTATCCATTGTATATGCATTGAAGGTTTGGAGACACTACCTTGTTGGACAAAAATTTGAACTAAAGACTGACCACTGTGGACTACACCACATATTTACGCAAAGCGACCTGAATGTGCGGCAACGACGTTGGTCAGAATTGCTTAGCGAGTACAACTTCAAGATTACTTACATAAAAGGAACAGTGAACCGAGTGGCAGATGCATTGAGTCGGAGACCTCACATCTTTTCGGTGCTGCCTCTTCAGACGAATCTGTGTGAAAATATTATAACTTTACAGCGTGATGATGACTGGTACAAAGAGGTTGAGGGTTTTATCGGACAAAACACAATGATGGTACCATGATTTGAAGGATTTTCATTTGATAATGATGTATTATTGAGGTTTAAAAATCGGATCTATGTATTGCCAAATGACGAGTTGAGAATGTTGATCTTGAGCGAGGCTCATAGAGCAGTTTACATGGCTCACCCGGGAGTCACGAAGATGAGGGCAGACCGTAAACCCTTTTTATTTTGGAAGGGAATGAAGGAAGACATAGTCAACTATGTGGCCAGATGTCTAGAATGTCAGTAGGTAAAGGCGGAACATAGACACCCAGCAGGATTACTACAACCACACGCTATTCCGGAATCGAAATGGGAGGTTATTTTGATGGATTTTATTGTTGGATTCCCATTGAAGGCGAGGAGACATGACTCAATTTTCGTAGTAGTAGACACTCTGAAGAAGAGTGCTCACTTTATTCCTATGCATACGATGTATCAGGCACCTTACATAGCTATATTTTTTATCAGTGAGATTGTGAGGTTGCATGGCGTGCCTAAGAGGATAATATCTGATCGAGGACCAGTGTTTACTGGACGATTTTGGACGAGTTTTCAAGAGGCCTTGGGAACCCAACTTAACTTTAGTACTGCATATCACCCAGAGATTGAAAAGCAGACCGAACGAATGAACCAAACCTTGGAAGAGATGTTGCACATGTACGTGATGGACCAACAAAAACGTTGGGAAGAATTTTTTCCACTAGTGGAGTTCGCTTACAACAATAGTTACCAGAGCACCATTAAGATGGTGCCTTTCGAGTTTCTTTACGGGTGACCATGTCAGACGCCTTTGAGTTGGGATCAGCTTGAGGATAGGGTCCTAGTGGGACCAGAAGCGATCCAAGAAATGGAAGAGAAAATGCAAACAATAATACAAAGGATTAAAGAAGCGCAGGATCGACAAAAGAGTTATGACGATGCGCACCGTGTCGACCGTAGTTACGAGGTCAGCGATCGAATCTTCTTGTGGGTTAAACCGCATAAGAGTTTGATCAAGTTTGGGAAGAGAGATAAACTATCTCCTAGGTTCCTGGGTCCTTTTGAGATTTTGGAGAGAAAGAGGCCTATGGCCTATCGACTAGCCTTGCCGGATTATTTGAGGCGTATGCACGATGTTTTTCATGTATCTGTTTTGAGACAATATTTTAGTGATCCTACACATGTTATTGAAATGAGTTCCTTGCAGGTATCGGATAAGGGGGCACTCATAGCTGAGCCAATCCACATCTTGGATAATCACATTCGACAGCTACGGTGTCGAACGATAGTGCAGGTCAAGGTCCAGTGGGACAATTATAGTCTGCACTCGACGACTTGGGAGGACACATATGATATGCACTAGCAGTTTCCATTTTTGTTTGATAGATAGACATATGATACTGTGATACACTTTATTTCAGCATATATATTGTGAAACTTTGAGATGAAGTTTAGACCAAGAGGGGGTGTATATAACATCCCACTCTGGCGCACTGAGCGAACTTATTCTTTGAGGACACTTGCTCGCAAGTGATCTGGATTATTATGTTATTAAAACTTTTGATTTTGATTATGAGGCGTTATGTGTTGATGACATGTTGTTTCACTGCATTGACATAGACAGGTGCTATTGACTCAGTTTTACTGAGTGTGCAGGATTTTGGACCTCAAGGATGCAGAGGGATCGATGGGACCCCTTCGACTCTGAATCAAGTCAGGGAGTGTACCATTGGGATTTGATTTTATTACTGTGATATTATTGCATTTGAATAGATGATATGATATGGATATATTCTGACACGATTTGTTGATGATGCAGGCTAACGATAGCTTGTCGACTAGACTCACATGTGGAGTAAATTGGTCACGCACGACTACCAAAGGTGTTGAGGGAGAGGTGTGGACAACAACACATCCACAAACTATTAGCACTCCCGTCGTGGCTCGAACTGTAGGTTAACATTTACCTAGTTCGAGAGGACCCAAGATGCCATGAGGGAAAACTACGACAGTCACTCACGATGATTCTAAGGGGCGCACAATAAGGCAGGGGACTTATTCCTTAGAGGCCCTTAGTCTCCCACAAGTTCACCTGGCGGAGTATTGACTGCAGGGGATTTTTATGTCTACCAAGTCAGTCAAGAGGCGAGTGACACCCTTGGAGCATGTGGTGCACCCTGAAGGGCACGTCGTGCAATAAAAATGGAAAGAGGTGAGTGGAACCCTTGGAGCATGTAGTTTGTCCTGAAGGGCACGTCACGCAAGGGAATAGATGAGGCGAGTGGCACCCTTGGAGCACCTAGTGCGTCCTGAAGGGCACGTCGCATTGTTTTGATAAATGATTGAACCTAGTCGGCCTTAGGATGAACACTGTGATAAGAATATAAAAAAAACATTTTCCCTAATAAAATGTCACCCATCACAAAAATTAAGGTCTAGGTCTAAATAATGCTAGTGGTAAAATTTTATCCTTTTTATTAAAAAAAAATAATAATAATTATATATATATATATATATATA
>JZKD02S1672898.1:11728-22444 GCA_000966675.3 Picea glauca
GATGATCAAGATAATGATGATGACCTAGTTGTTGGTAGTAGCCAGTGACATTGATCATATAGACTCTATCATTGATCATTGTTGTATATCGTTATGATGCCTATTTTCATGTTTATTATCATATGTATCATTTTCACCTGCGATACCATATTATTGAGTTTTATCATTTTGACATTTATCATTTTGACTTATATCATTTGGACATATATCATCTTAACTTACATCGACTGTTGGCCATGTATCATTCTAACATGTTATTGATCTATTGTCATATTTGACTTTCACTTGTTGTAGTTATATATGATGATGATCTTATCARTATTAAAGATATAAGTTGTTTGACATGATACTTATCTAATATTGATATATTTGACTAGTTTTAATTATAAATGATGATCATGTTATAATCATTATCTTGTTATTTTATATATATTGTATGTTGTAGATTTTATTTAGATGGAGATTTAATAAGTATAATGATGTTGCTAGTTTGTATCGATGTCCAGTTCCCTAAAAATTATTTATAAAACCTATCATATAAAATACTTCAAATGCAATATGACTTACTCTATAATAATATAAGTTTTTTAAGATGCATGATATATTTAACTAATTGAATTGAAATAAAAAAAATAAAAAAAATGCTAAATGGAAGCTAAAAAGGACACAACATGAGTTGTTAAAATGGAAGCAAAATGTGGCTCTAAAATGGAAGTAAAAATCAACATTAAATTTGAAGCCATACTTGGAGCTATTTCTGGATCTAGGTAGGAAGCTAAATTGGCTGCTTAACAAGAAGAAAAATTGGATGCTAATTAAGAAACAAATCCCAACACTAAAAGGAAGCAAACCCTGGACCTAAAAAAGAAGAAAAACTAGATGTTAAAAAGGAAGCAAATGTTGGAACTAAAAGGAAGCAAACCATGGAGCTAACAAGGAAGCAATTCTGGAAGCAAAAAAGGATGCAATAATGGAAGCACATCTTGGTGTTAATTTGGAATCCAAAATAGAAGCTATTTTCAACGCTACACTAGAAGTAAAACATGAAGCATGATTGGGAGATAAACTAGATGCCACACCTAGAGCTAAACTAGGTGCTAAACCAAGAGCTAAACTAGGCGCTAAATCATGAGCTAAACTAGGAATTAAACAAAGAGATAAACTAGGAGCTAAACTAGGTGCTAAACGAGGAGCTAAACCAAGAGCTAACCTAGAAGTTAAACCATGAGCTAAACTAGGTGCTAAACCAGGAGCTAAATTAGGAACCACACATGGAGATAAACTAGGTGTTAAAGTAGGAGATAAAGCATGAGTTAAACCAAGAGCTAAACTAGGTGCTAAACCAGGAGCTAAACTAGGAGCTACACTTGGAGCTAAACTAGGCGCTAAACCAAGAGCTAAACTAGGAGCTAAATTAGGTGCCACACCTGGAGCTAAACTAGGAGCTACACCAAAAGCTAAACCAGGCACTATTTTGGGCATTATTTAGGGAGTTATATCACATTTTATGCACTAAACTAGGCGCAAAATCTAGAGAAAAAATAGGTGCTAAATAAGAAGCAAAACTGGGTGCTAAAAAGGGAGAAAAACTAGGCACTAAAAAGGGAAAAAAACCTAGCACTAAAGAGGGAGCTAAATTGGGTGCTAAACTAGGCACTAAATTTGGTGCCCAAGTAAACACGTCGTTTAGCATCGGGTTTTACACCCTCTCATCAGCCCAATTCATGCCCTCAAATTCTCTAAAATTCGGCACTAAAATAGGTGCTAATGGCATGTTTTGTTGTAGTGCTTAGAGATAAGATGCCACCATTATAGTGAGTCATTCACTCTATAATTTTATTGTTGTTGTACATTCTCTCATTAATAAAAATCATGCATTATTGTATCTTTGTGTTTATTGCAATATTTTTGTGTATATCATAATATCTCTGTATATTTCAATATTATATCTCTGCCTTCATTTCGTTCTCAAAATAATCTGGATCAGTGGTATCAGAGCAGGCTACTCCTTTTTGTTTCTTGTGCATGTCCTTGAAAAGGTCAGGGTATAGAGATTTGGGTCTCAAGCTAGCTTCTCTTGAGGACAACCGCTCTCACCATCCCAAGAGGCATCCCATGGCAAAAGAGAAGAGAGATGAGGGAGTATAAGATCCCATCAAGTTGTTGCTCGCAAAATCCCTCGCGCAGCAAAGGAACGAGATGTTGGAGAATTTTCCCCAAATCCTTCAATGATTTTCGACAATAGCAGACGCTTCTTCATCAAGAAGTCACTTTGGAGATGCTACCCCATTAAAGGTACAAGTTAATTTTGATATTCCTATATTTGAAGGTCAAATCGATGCAGATGATTTGGAAAAATGGTTAAATTTGCTAGAAGGTTATTTCTTTGTATACAATTTTTTCGACAGAGAAAAGATCACCTTTTCACTCCTTAAGGATCTCCCCCATGTCAAACATTGGTGGGAAACCTATTGGGAGCAAAGTTCCAAAGAGGATTCTGGAATATTTGGAGCCGAGCCCACTTGGGATTTTTTTATGAATGCGGTCAAGGAGAAATATTACCCTGTGGGAAATTATGATGACCAGTACATGAGATGGACCACGCTACATAAACAACGGGACCAAATAGTGTCGGAGTTCACAAATACCTTGTGCACCAAGCTAGGCATCAAATACTCTGAGCAACATTTGGTTTTGAAATACCATGGGGCTTTACATAGGTACATCCAAACCGAAATGGAATTTCTGGAAATTTCATCAGTGGGAGTCGCTTATCGATATGTTGTCAAAATCAAGTAGAAATTTAAGCAACACGACAAGAGGGAATTTGGGTTTTCAAATCCGAAACAACCAAAGTATGGTAAAGGAATCCCTAACTCATAGAACATTCAACCTCAAGAAAACCAATCCAAGCCATAGGAAAAGAATGGCAATGAGAAGAAAAAGAAGGACATTAGAAAGTCATGCAACTTCCACAAAATCCCTTAGCACAACATCGATGAATTTTGCTTGAAATGGTGGTTGGTAGCTGATCTCAAAGAAAATGAGCCAAGCCCTGACTCGAAATCTGATTTAGAAAATAATAAAAGGAGACAGATAATTGATGCAGGAACCATTGCTAGCGTCGAAGCCCCAATAATCCAACTAGAAGAACCAGAGGATATTGAGGAGGGGGAGTGCCTTTCCATTCACATATGTGGGTGAATGGGACCCCGTTGCATTTTATTGTTGATAGCGAAATCCAGAAGAACCTCATCTTAGAAAAGGTCGTCAAGCAGTTGGATTTGCTAACAACACCGCACCCACATCCATACAACATCAGATGGATCCTCCAGGGATGAGATCTTCGTGTCAGCTAATAGTGCCACCTATCATACGACATCAATCCCTTCAAGGATGAGGTACCATGTGATGTTTCCCCACTGGAAGTTTGTGATGTTATGTTTGGTTATCCATATATGTGGATGCATCATATTGTTTATGAGTCTCGACCCTGTAGCGTCATTATTATTCTGATGGGTCATCCCTACAGGATACTAGTGGTAGTTATGACTACTATATCGACAAAACAGTGTCTCAAAGCAATCTCTCATACCACAAAGTAATCTCTCATACTGAAAATTTTATCCTCTTCACGATCTGTTGAGAAGAGAAGGACACTGCAATCAGTGTAGCCTTGACCCAAGACCCTTCTATCCAACAGAAGTAGATCAACAATATTGTAGAAGAGCACCAAGATATTCTCACCACACCTACAAGGGTGCCTCCACACTATCCAGTCAAGAAAATTTATAAGAAATCCCTTCATGTTGCAGCTTCATCAATAGAGTCCTCCCACACTCCGACAAATCATGCACCATATTGGTTAAATAGATCCAACCCCTCCAACAACAGGTTCATAACAATCTTCCACAAGCTAAGCATGACAACTTCTTCAACAAGGCAAGAAGCTCCCCAAGATTCAGATTGAACAAAATATTCCCCAAGGACTTCACACAATGGATATTGTTTCTTCCTAAGGGGGGAGGATTAATCTAGGTAGAAATCGTTGACCACTCACCTATTCCACTAGCTAAAAGCATGGGTTCCGCCTTTGCAGTTTCTCTATGGTTTTTCAGGTCCTGAACTTCTGAGGTCGTTTTGAGGCCCTAAATGATGTTTTTGGGGCACGACGATGCCCAAACGATGGCCAAAGGCATGGTATGGGCCGAATGGAATATGTAATCCTTGGATAGAATTTTTTGACAAGGTATAGAATGCCCCAAATGGAGATCGAATGCAAAAGTTACGCCCTTGGGAAGTTGACGTAAAAACTACCCCCATCAGGGCCCGCAAACCTTTTGGCGTTTCATCTTATGGGGCCAGGGTTTTGGATTTTCTTTATGTTAAAAAGGCCTCTAGAGCCCCATTGTAAACATCATCATCTTCTTGTGAATGATCATATCCATCACATCTCTTCTCAGAGATAATATGCCACCATTCTAGTGAGTCATTCACTCTATAATTTTACAATTTTTGTATATTCTCTCATTAATAAAAATTGTGCATTATTGTATCTTTATGTTTATTGCAATATTTGTGTGTATCTCGCAATAACTATGTATATTTAATTGTTATATCTCCACCTTCATTTCATTTTCAAAATAATCTCAATCATATACATGGTGTGTACTTCTAATTTATTATAATATTTCAATGTTTTGAATCATAACAAGTTATTCCATGCATCTTGGAAAAAATGGCATGCCATCACTAAGATGAGCGAGCTTGCCTAGATTCTCCTACTTGACTTGAGATGGATGATTTTTTTCACCATTGATGGAAAAGAATAAAAAAAAATTGCAAAGCAAAAATAATATGGAAAATAGAACATAAACTTTTTGGTTGTTATTTACATTTACTTCAAATGTGATCATGCCTAGATTGTATGCGTATAGCATGTATAGGGTATACATTAATGATCATTAAAAAATTCATTGCAAAAATTGTTTGTTAATGACATGTATAAGGTATAGGTTGATTAAGATATATAAAGTAGCCATGTTTCAAAAACACTCAACAATCTAGATTTAAGAAAAAAACTCTCAAAATAATTATTTTAATCTACAAAATGAATTTTTATATATAAAATGTTTATTTTTCTATCAGAATTCTATTGTGCCTTTTTAGTTACTTATTCTTATTCTTTTTTATATTGCTTCATACTAAAATTGTTGGTGGAATTTAGGAGTACATTGTTATAATATAGTATTATAATAGTATATTTTTATAACATAATACTGTAAATTATATTTATATATATATTATAAAATGTATATTTATACTGATAGGAATCCCTTTATTTGAATCGATGGATTAATCAATCTTTTAATTATCAAATCTGATCCAATGGGTAAGAATTAAAGATGTTGGTGTATTCTCATCATCGTCTCCAAATCAAAGAATGAGATTGCTAGCATTAAATGACTTGCATTTAAGAATTACTTTGTTTATCATTAATTTTTTTGTTTACTATTTCACTTTTACATCATACAATTAAGAATTTACTATGGTGTCTTATCAATTGCCACAAAGCATAATTTTGCAAATCCAAACAAGTTTACCTAAGTTTTAACATTTACCTCTTCACTATTAAGTGTTTACATTTTACAATTCTATCAAGTGTGGTTATGTCAGGTATTGGGCATGGAGAGTGGGATGGAGAGGTTATCCGGGTGGATATTGGTGGACACCCACCTATTCCAACTAGCTCAAAACAGTCTTCTGGAAATTTACTATTTTTAGCAGTTTTTCGGTTCCTAAACTTTTGAGGGCCTAAATGAAGTTTTTTTGGAATCCAACACGTCAATAATAGTCAAAAGCTTTGATTTAGCCCCAAAAATGAATCTCCTTATCTATACCTTTCCAACAAAATATTGTGCACCCCAAACGAATATCGTATGCAAAAGTTACGACTTTGGGAAGTTGATACAGCAAACTACCCAAAATGGGGTCCACAAAACTGTTGGCTTTTCATATTCTAGGTTTAAGGTTTTGGATTTTATTTATGTTAAAAAGGCCTTTGGAGCCTCATTGTTAAAATCATCTTCTTGCGAATGTGAGTAGTTGTCACATCTCTTCTCAGAGATAAGTTGCCACCATTCTAGTGAGTCTTTCACTCTGTATTTCTACAGTGTTGTACATTTCGCTCATTAATAGAAATTGTGTATTACTGTATCTCTTTGTTTATAGTTTCATCTATGATATATTTGTGTTATATTATTGGATATCCGAGATATCTCTGTACATTTCTTTATTATATCTCCGCTCTCATTTCGTGCCTAAAATAATCTGGATCAGTGGTATCAAAGAAGGTTGTTCTTGATCGTTTTTTCAGTGCGTGTCCCTGACGAGGTCCGAGTATAGCAAGTTGGGTCTCGACCTTGTATTTCTTGAGGAAAATATATCTCACACGCCAAAGAAACCCTCCATGGAGGAATAAAATAAAAATGGCAGAGCAGACGATTCTATTAATCTGTTTCTTGAGCAACCTCTCTCGTGACAGAGGGATGAAATGATGGATAATTTTCCCACATCCTTCAAATCCTATCAATAACAACAAGCATGTCTTCATCAAGTGACCACTTTGGAGGCACCTCTCCTTTCAAGGTACAAGTTAATATTTATATTCCCATATTTTAAGGATAGATAGATGCGGATGCCCTAGAAAAATGGTTAAATCTGCTAAAAGGTTATTTCTCTTTTCATAATTTCTCTGATAGGGAAAAGATCATATTCGCACTCCTTAAGGCTCTCCCCCATGTCAAACATTGGTGGGAAACTTACTGGGAGAAAATATCCACAGAGGAGTCTGGAATATATGGGGCCGAGCCCACTTGGGAATTTTTTTGGATATGGTCAAGGAACAATATTACCCTATTGGAAACTATGATGACCAATACATGAGATGGACCACACTATGGAAAGAGAGGGGCTAAGCAATGTCGGATTTCATCAATACCTTCCATAAATTGCGCACCAAGCTAGGTATCAAAGACTCTAAGTGACATTTGGATCTGAAATACCATGGGGCTCTACACAAATACATCCAAACTGAAATGGATTTTCTAGACATCTCATCATTGGGTGTTTCTTATCGATATGTTGTTAAAATCGAGAAAACATTTAAGTACCAGAACAAGCGGGAGTTTGGATCTGCAAATATGCAATAACCAAAGTATGGTAAAGACGAACCTAATAAGCATCCTTCAGAAAATGAGTCCAACCTACATGAAAAGAAGGGTAATGGAAAGATGAAGAAGGACACTAGAAAATGGTGCGATTTCCACAAAATCCCTTAGCAAAAAACTGATGGATGTCGCTCAAAACAGTCATTAGTGGTTGAGATCAAAGATAAGGATCTGAACCCTAATTGGGAATTTGATTCAGAAAATATTGGTAGAAGACAGATCATCGATGTAGACCCCACTTCTATTGTCGTGACTGTGACAATTCAACCAGAAGAACCAGTAGATCCTAAAGAGGGGGAGATCCTTTTTCATTCACAGATGTTGGTGAAGGGGACCCCACTACATTTTATTGTTGATACTGGAAGTTATAAGAACCTCATCTCATGATAAGTTGTCAAATAGTTCAGATTGTCAACAACACCACACCTGCAACTATACAACACCAAGTGGCTTCGCTAGGGACAAGATATTCATGTCAGTCAGCATTATAGATTGTCAAACGACATCCAACCCTTCAAGAATGAGGTATTATGTGATGTTTCCCCGCTATATGTTTGTGATGTTCTCTTGGGCCAACAATATATGTGGAAGTGCCATGTTATTTATGAGTCTTGACACCGTAGTGTCATTGTTAATCTAGGGTCATATATATAGGATAACAAAGGTAGTTATGACTATTGTGCCACCTAAACAGCTTCGCAAGGTAGTATCTTATACTACAAAATTCATCTTCTTCACAATATGTTCAAAAGGTGAACAAAAGGAAACTACAACCAATGCAACCTCGGTCCAAGCACCTTCTATCAAACAGAAGCAGGTCGACAAGATTGCAGCAAAGCGTAAATATTCCTTCTGCACACAAGAATATCATGTATCCAGACTAGTTAAAAAATTTCAATCATTCCAGCCACAGGTTCGTGGCAACCTTCAACAAGCTAAGCAGCGCAACTTCTCCAACAAGGCCAACATCTCATCAAGATGTAGATTCAGCAAACGCTTTTCCCTCTCCCTCGGGAACTCAACACAATGGAGACCATTTCTTCATAAGGAGGTAGGATTGATCCGGGTGGATATCAGTTGCCACCCACCTATTCCAACTGGCTCAAAATAGTCTTCTAGCAATTTACTATTTTTAGCAGTTTTTTCGGTTCCTAAACTTCCAGGGCCATTTTGAGGGCCTAAATGAAATTTTTTCGGGATCGATCACACCAATGATAGATGTAGGCTCTAATTGAGCCTCCAAAATGAATATTATCATATATACCTTTCCAACGAGCTATCGTGCACCCCAAACGGAGATCGTATGCCAAGGTTACGCCTGGGGGAAGTTGATACACCAAACTACCCAAAATGGGGTCCACAAAATTGTTGGTTTTTCATCTTCCAGATTTAGGGTTTTGGGTTTTATTTATGTTAAAAAGGCCTTTGGAGCCTCATTATAACAATCACTTTCTTGTGAATGTGAGTAGTCGTCACATATCTTCTCGGAAATAAGCTGCCATCATTCTAGCAAGGCTTTCAATCTGTATTTCTACAGTTTTGCACATTTTGTTCATTAATAGAAATTGTGTATTACTGTATCTCTGTGTTTATGGCTACATATATGATATATTTATGTTATATTATTGGATGTCCAAGATATCTCTATACATTTCTTTATTATATCTCCGCTCTCATTTCGTGTCGAAAATAATCCGGATCAGTGGTATCAGAGCAAGATGCTCTTGATCATTTTTCAATGTATGCCCCCAACGAGGTTCGAGTATAGCAAGTTGGATCTTGAGCTTGTGTCTCTTGAGGAAAATTTCTCTCACACACCTAAGAAACCCTCCACGGCAGAAGAAAATAAAAACAACAGAGAAGACGATTCTATTAAATTGTTGCTTGAGAAACCTCTCACGTGACAAAGGGATGAAATGATGGAGAATTTTCCCCACATCCTTCAATGCATGTCGATAACAACAGGTGAATCTTCATCAAGCGACCACTTTGGAGGATTTTCTCCTTTCAAGGTACAAGTTAATTTTTATATTCCCATATTTGAAGGACAAATAGATGTGGATGCCCTAGAAAAATCGTTAAATTGTCTAGAAGGTTATTTCTTTGTTCATAATTTCTATGACAGGGAAAATATCACCTTCTCACTCCTTAAGGCTCTCCCCCATGCCAAACATTGGTGGGAAACTTAATAGGAGAAAAATTCCACAAAGGAGTTTGGAATATATGGGGTCGAGCCCACTTGGGATTTGTTTGTGGATGTGGTCAAGGAACAATATTACCATGTTGAAAACTATGAAGACCAGTACATGAGATGGACCACACTACGACAAGAGAGGGGACAAGAAGTGTGAAAGTTCATCAATACCTTCCATACCTTGTGCACCAATCTGGGTATCAAAGACTTTAAGCAACATCTGGTTCTGAAATACCATGGGGCTCTACACAGATACATCCAAACTGAAATGGATTTTCTGAACATTTCATCACGGGGTGTTGCTTATTGATATGATTTTAAAATCAAGAAAAAATTTAAGCACCAGAACAAGCGGGAGTTCGGGTATGGAAATCTGCAACAACCAAAGTATGGTAAATACGACCCTAACAACCAGCCTTCAGAAAACCAGTGCAAGCCATAAGAAAAGAAGGGTAACGGAAAGACGAAGAAGGACACTAGAAAATGGTGTGATTTCCAAAAAAAATCCTGGCACAACACCGATGAATGTTGAACCCTAATTCAAAAATCTGATTCAAAAAATACTAGTAGAGGATAGATCATCAACGCAGACCCCACTACTATTGTCACAACCGCAACAAGTCAACCAAAAGAACCAACATATCCTGAAGAGGGGGAGCACCTTTTTCATTCACAGATGTGGGTGAAGGGTGCCCCGTTGAATTTTATTATTGATAGAGGAAAACAAAAGAACGTCATCTGAGTATAAGTCATCAACTAGTTGGGATTGTCGACAACACCACACCTACAACTATATAACATTAGGTGGCTTCGCCAGGGACAAGATCTTTGTGTCAGCCAACAGTTTCTATTTTCATACGGCATGCAACCCTTCAAGGATGAGGTATTATGTGATGTTTCCACATTGGATGTTTGTGATGTTCTCTTACGCCATCCATATATGTGGAAGCATCATGTTATTTATAAGTCTCGACCCTGCAGTGTCATTGTTACTCGGGGGGGTCATCTCTAAAGGATACCAGAGGTAGTTATGAATATTGTCCCACCTAAATAGTGCGGAAAGGTAGTATCTCATACTATAAAATTCATCTTCTTCATAATATGTTCAAAAGGTGAACAAAAGGACGCTACAACCAGTGCAGCCTTGATCCAAGCACCTTCTATCCAACATAAGCAAGTCGACAAGATTGAAACAAAACGTAAAGATTCCTTATGCATATAGGCATATCATGTAGCCATACTGGTTAAAAAGGTCCAACCCTTCAACCCACGGTTTCGTGACAACCTTCAACA
>JZKD02S1672898.1:24369-58106 GCA_000966675.3 Picea glauca
CTAAACACCAATGTGGATGGGTTTCATAAGATAATGCAAGAATTGCTATCTATTAAGGGTATCGATGCTTATCTCTTATGTAAGAGGGAACATATTGATGTAAACAAAGGATGGTGATTATGGTTGTACAAACACTTGTAGTCAATAAACAATTTCAACACATTATTTGTGTGCTCAACAACAAGGTGGATGGACACTAGAAGACAATGTTTGTACTGAAAACCATTAGGGGTAACTATCATTGTTTCACTAATATTAGTTGCAATAATTTCAACAAATACTCATGTAAAAATCCACTGAATGTTGGTTTGGACATCCAAGGAAAAGATTTTTTTGTTAATTGTCCCTTGGAAATATAAACATAGTTGTCAAGCATTGAAATCCAACAGACATCGATCCCTTCAAGCATACTGAAAGGATGAGCCAGTTAATCACCCCATAAACCTCAAAGTAGTTGCACTAAGAATTTTACTGAGATAGAGTAAATAAAGGTAATTATGCACAAGGAGATATGACTTGGAAAAGCGAGTGGGCAATGAGCCCCTCGATTACAGATCATCTATGCATGCACATATCTAAATAAATGATTATCTTGCATGACCCTCACTCCCTTCTATATCGATATGTTTGGCTCCCATAACTATTAGATTTAATCCTTACTTTAGTAAATTGTAGTTTTCTAATTGTACTTGAGTTGGTTCTAGGGTGTATTATCTAATATTAGAAACCTAGATCCATTATTCTCTGATCTAGAATGTTCAACTATTCCTATAAATATGTAATTTTGCTTGAAAAAATAATATTATTGATGTGTGAGTTTTATTGTGTGCATAATGGCTTCTCTCACAATTTATGATACTTGGTATCAGAGTTGGTACATCCCTGACTCTCTTACGGGAGGGGTTGTTATCATGGAAATTATGCAATTTTAATCATTTGTATATAGGATAGCGTAGGAGAGTGTTGAATTTATGAATTTTATGTGTGTGTTATTTAATTAGTGAGAGTGAATTGTTATTATTGTGTGTCCATTATTTTATGGGATATTTTTTCTGTCGTTGCTTTGAGAGGAAGAGACACTGTATGATAAATAAATATAATCTATGTTGGAAAATTACCTGAGGACATTTTCTTCGGACTTGAATCTGTTGGACTATCTATTGGAGGATCCAGGACTCGATTTCATTGGTAGGTGTAACAAGTTGAATGTCGACTACAATACACACGATTCGTAGGTATGGGAGCTTGTGCGGTTATGTTCTCATTCATGGGTGGGAGTCAATCTCTGCTTATCTTCAGGTACTCCAATGAAAGAGATGTCACTTTCTAATCAGAGAAGGGAGTTTCCTTCACGAGCTACTATATCAGAACGACATAGCAGAAATTTCGAGAGTCGATAAATCATCGATGTGATGTAATTGAATTATTCCTAGGTGTGTTTTGACTTGATACCCTGATAGTTTCGACAATCAATACAGGCTATCTCATGCGTATTGTTACGTGAATCGATTTGCATAGAATGAGTAAATGGGTATGGATGTGGATGACGCTGGTCAAAAAGGTAAGTAATGACATATGGATTGACGATAGCTACAGATTTGTGTGGAATTTTGTTGTTTTTTTTTTGGGTAAAGTTTGAAGAATTTTATATTAGTTTGTTCATTATTGTGAATATGTTTAGCAATGGAGAACCAATCATAGAACAGAGTAACATAATGTAAGTTGGTGGTCCGTACGTACTTCGGTGCCACAAGAACATATCCTTGATTTGATTATGTCTATAGTTGTGTTTCTTGTTGTCTTTTTGTGCTCCAAGAACAACGGGTTATTTTTGTGTGTTTGTGTATGTGAAAAAGGTCAAGTTGTATGATTGACTGGATACATTCAATATCTAAACTATTTTCCTAGATAATTGATGAATACAACGGCAGACCATGTACTTCGACGGATGGAATTATGTCAATAGAATGATTCAGTATCTAGATTATTCTTTGAGGTATGTCAAGAATCATCGGTCCTACAGATACGTCATTGATGGTCATAAGCAATTGTATTTTAAATGGATCAAGTGGTAGCTTGAAGTTGATGGTTGAGAAAGAGCGTAGTCTATAAGATTTCAGAGTGGGTAGAAATGTTGATAAAAACTGGACCAGACAAAGAACAAAGTTCAAAAATATTTTTACGTGATTTCAGTATTGTTATTTGTAATTTGTAAGCATTAAGGGAGGGTGTTATAGTTAATGCTTACTTTAGTAAATTGTAGTTTTTTAATTGTACTTGAGTTGATTCTATGGTGTAATCTTAAAAATCTAGATCCAATATTCTCATATCTAGAATGTTCAACTATTCCTATAAATATATAATTTGTTTGAAGCAATAATATTATTACTGTGTGAGTTTTATTGTATGCATAATGGCTACTCTTACAATTTTTAAGTATAACTTTCATAAACGAAATATGCATGGTATGAGATAAATGATAATCATTTTGATGAATGTATATCTATCTATAGAAACTTGGGTTTGGAACTCTATTCCTATTACACATGACAAATCCTTATATATTATAAGTCAATGATCTTATATATCACTAGGATTTGTGGGTCAAACTAAGAAAAGGAATATGCCATGATAAATTTTTAGATACAATGCTCCATACCAATCACTGAGCAAGAACTCCAACAACACCTATGTGCCATGTGCCAACGAAAGAGTCCCATGTCTACCCATGTGGACATGGAATGTGCCACTAAAATTACACACTATGCCATGGAAGAGAGGCATTCCATTTTTAAAAAATTACAAACTCCATGCTTGTTCATATAACTTGTAATGAGTGGATATAAAAGAGGGCAAGGTGGCCATGTAACTATATAAATCAATGCCTCATACCATCTTACGCCACGCAAGCACGTATTTTTATTTCTCTCATAGCAACCAAGAATTAGGAAGATGAAAGGAGTTGTGGGTGCCTTGAGAGTTGATTTGATCTTGGTTGTGATGTTGCTTCTCGGAATTTTATCCAATGTTGATAGTCGCAAGACTTTGAATTTTATCCAATGTTGATAGTCACGAGACTTTGAAATCATCTAAATTTATTGATCATATGAAATCATTTTCACTATCACAGCCGCTAACTCGTGGCTTGTGAACTTCGAAAGGCTTATAGTGGCTAAAATTTCCACGTAGTTTAAAAAAACCTAATTATCACAATAAAAACGCTAGACCTATAACCCATGTTTTAAAAAATTATTACAGCAATTTTTTAAAAATAATATTAATGGATTTTAATATGATATTGGATATCTATAAAACTATAAAATAAAATTGAAACCTTGGTTCCCCTCTATCCATCTTCGCCCCCTTACATAGAACGAATTGAAATCTTGGTTCCCCTCTATCCATCTTCGCCCATGCATGAAGAAACTACGAACTTTCCAGCCCATCACACAAACAGTGGCTAAATCCCTCACACAAAACAAACCCTCCACATCTCAACCATGTAACCTGCATTGACAAAGGGATGAAGAATAATTACGCCTTTCATAATACTTTCGATAGCTCTAGGGTTTGAACCGAAATCTAAATGGGTGCTCACGAAAACAATTCCAACAGAGACATTTCAGTATGTCTTAATGCATCAGATCTTGGGAAATGAAACGAGTGGACAACTGAGGTAGTGAAAGTGGCGCACAACTGAGGAAATCTAGGGTAGAGGAGTGCCTAACGTGGTAATCTCAAAGGTTAATGTTAAAAAGTAAACAGGTTAATTGTTGCATTCATAAATGCAAGAAAGTTATCAACAATAAATCTGACTCATTGATTTTGGAGGAGGAACTAAGAATATACAGTCATCTTCAATGTGTAGTCATCAGATTATAATTTAAGATTAAAAGATCATTAATTGTACCCATCTCCAATAGATATACGCCTTTTGACGTAAATATAAATCTAAAGAGTCGAGATTCTCCATTTGCCAATGTTCCGAAATATCTCAATTGGGTGAACGCTCGAGCTAGCTGGAGCTAACATTGGTAATAAATGGAGATAGCATATTTTTTTGTAATTTGAGTAACCGAGATGAGTTTTTCTTGATATTTTTTTTAGGTGTTCCAGCATGTATGGATTTAAGGGATATGGTGTGGAATCCCTTCCTTTAATGTTTACCGCATATGCAAGTTTGAATTATTTTTATGTTTTATTAAAACATTTCAATTTAAGGTTTTTGTGCTTCTGTTTAGCAAGCTTGAATTATTTTTATGTTTTATTAAAACATTTCAATTTAAGGTGTTTGTGCTTCTGTTTAGCATTTTCGAAGAAGACACAGGAGCGCTATATGGCTGCATTACCGATGAAGAGACTCATGGTTTACAGTCGTGTTGCACGTGGTAAATCTAACTCAAATGATTTAAACTTGTAACAATGAATCTCAACAACCCATCTAAACTTGCAACAATGAATCTGTAGTTAGTCATTCTCTTTTATGATGTACTAAAGAATTGGGATAACACCCTGGCCATTTTGACCATTATGGAGTCCGTCCTGGATGTCACAATTTTACTGTTCCTTTAGTACTTGATGGGCATTTGTTCCAACATTTTTTATTATTAATTCACTGTAAACCACTGATGATATACCTGTGCTGGCTTCAACGTATGTATATCTACATGCTTTGCTTTAAAAATAAAATCAAAATCTGTAATCGCATAGACAAGACGTGGTTAAATTTGACGTCTGTGAACTGAAAGAGAGTTGCACCATGCGATATTAATAAAGTACTCGCCTGTGGATTAATTGTGTCGGTATTGCCCACAGTTTAAGGTGGCCATACTTTAATTTTGAGTCATTGCTCGTAGTTTAAGGTGGTTTTTATCTTGGTTGGAATTGCAAATATATAAAAGTTCAAATCCAGAGGGGTAGGGTAGAGTAGGGTAGGGTATGTATATCTCTGTAGATTTTATTAGTCAAATCGTTGGGCCAAGGGGGTCTCTTGTCCAACAAACAAAGAGTTGATCTTAAAAATAGATTATTATTATTATTATTATTATATATTTTGAAATTTTGATGATGGTTATTTGTTTTTCATCTTCTTCAAATTATCTTATCTTATTATATGTAAATTTGAATAAGTTTGTTAATGGATATTTAATTTTACACACAAAAAGTTTAGAACTAATTAAAAAAAAATTAAAAAAAAATTACTGTTATATTTAATCTTCTACAAAATCTCATTTTCAGTGTGAGGCCAAAATAGGTTACACATTACAGTAAACTAAATACCTAGAAAATATGACCTGTACCATTTTAGATGCCTGTAAGTTTTGAGTATGGATTTTGTATTCATGTATCAAATACTCTTAAAAACCAAAAATACTACCTCAAATTGGCATGGTTTCGTTGTTATGTAGAAGATTATGGTCTAGTAAAAAAAACCAAGTAGATATAGGAGTTGGCTAAACGTTCTACCAATTGTCTCCTTACTCTCTAGTTTTCGAGTTTGACCTAATGAGGAGAATGAATTTCCAGATCTCCAAACGAGTGTCAAGTGTGAGATTGCACTTTTGAGATTTACCTAATTAACATGTTATGCATTTGAGGAATGAATTTCCATGCCAGTTTATAGGGAGCAAATGCAAAGTTAATTTTGAGTTGTAACCATTGTAACGTGTTGGATGAATGAAAAGTGATGTGTGCCCTAGCACACAAACTTTATCACTCCAGTCAAGAACCTCATCACTTTCCACAGTACCTATATGCTGTCAATCTTCTTGAAGCTTGATACCATCTTTAGTTTAATCTTAAGAATCAAGAAATTACTGTCATTCATAAACTATGTATAAATTTGAAGTGAGAACAATGATATCATCATAATTTTTTATAATGGATATTATTACACACCGACCTAAAACAAATAGAAAATAATTAACTTAAAAGGATTCTTATCCTGATGATAAGAACAACTATGTTAAAATCATTTACTATCAACTAAGCCAACATAATTATGAGCATGTGGAATGTGTAAAGGCCATTCACTTATACATGAATAACCCAACTACCATAAATTCCCACCAGCCACTCAGCAGAGCCCAACAGCCATTCACCTATACATGAATAACCCAACCACCCTAAACTCCCACCAGCCAATCAGCAGAGCCCAACTGACCCAGACCAAACATTTAGACAATCTCCTTCTTATCAATTTTCAACTTCTCTTCCTCTTCAATTTCTCTGTCTTCTCTTCAATTTCTCTGTCTGCTGTTTCATTTCTTACTCTATTTTTGCCCCTCGCTATCTCATATCACAATACCAGCAAAACCCGTGTTGGCGTTCAGATCCGTCATCAGCGCCGCTGATACATTCAGAGTCCATGGTTGATTGAGGTCTAGCTCTGTTCTGTGCAACTAAACTGGAATTAGGCCTGTGCAAAAGCTATCCGGGATACGTTGGGTCAATGGTTGCATTAGGCCTGGAATTTGACGTTTCAGGACGTTTTTTTCATTTTAAAATGTATTTGACAAGTATATACTAAATTTACATATCAATTTTCATTTTAAAATGTATTTGACAAGTATATACTAAATTTACATATCAATATTTATTGGAATATAAAATTCGAACCAGTCATAATTTTTAAGTAGTTATTTAGCTTATTTAAGCTCTATTGTATAATCTATAAGACTTTACAGAGGTTCGTTAGAAGAGTAAATGGAATTTCATGTTTCCCAAGACTTTACAGAGGTTCGTTAGAAGAGTAAATGGAATTTGATGTTTCCCATAGGTTTTTCTTTAGATTGCAAGTTCTGAAAGGTAGGTTTGAAATGTCATTTCTCTTTTATTTTTTCATTTTAACATATGTATCTTATTTTTATATTTTTTTTCATTAAGAGATTTTTGTTACAAATTTTTGTATATTAAAAAAAAAAATAAGTGCTTAAAACTTAAAATAACTGACACAAAAAACAAATAACCGTCATTAAATTTTCACTTAACAGATCAGATAAATTTGAAATTCCAAACATATCATAGAAATCTAAAAAAGCAACAAGCTGCCTGGCACCGTCAGAAATATTGCAAGTTGCAACACCGACCAGCTGAGAGACTTGGTAGTACAAATATTGCAACGCCTACTCTCGGGTTCGATAGCGGATGGAAAAAAAGACAATGCAGCCATCCAATTCTCTGTGTAGATGTAAATGGCCTCACTATGTATACCGTTTTGGTTGACAGTTCAAAGCAGATCCGGAATTTCAATTTTTTTTTACCTGTCAAATGAAATTTTGGTGACGGTTATTTGGTTTTTATGTCTTCATTTTATGTTTTTGGCATATTCATAAGTGTCAATTTTTTTTTGCTCTTATATAGACCTTGTTTCTAGAAAAAAATACTATTTGTTTTGGTAGGAAAATAGAAGCATAGCTAAACATTTCCACTAAATTCATTGCAAATTGCAAGTCATCAGTAATGACTGAATCCAAATTTTGCATAGACTAAGAGTAAGACAACATCAAATTTTTTTTACTGTTTCATTTACTCTTAAAACGAACCTTTGTCTAGTTTGTAGCTGCGGTAGGTTTCGATAGACCTTAAGTAAGCTAAGTACCTACCAGAAAACTATGGCTGATACTTTACCCAGTAAAACTTAGATTTGACTATTTGGATTTTACATGCTCATAAATGTTAACGTACAGATTTAGTATCTAACTGTCAAATGCTTCTTAAAATGAAAAAACCATCCTGTAGAACATCAAATTCCAGATCTGCTCAAAGGCTAATACCTCTTAAAATTAAAAAAACATCCTATGAAACTTCAAATTCCAAGCCTGGCTCAAAGGCGAAGGTTTTAGCTAAAAACTAGTCAACCATCAATTCATCAGTTGCCCTCCTAATAAATGTACACATTGCTCTCAGGTCTTAGGAATAAAGGGGTAAGGATTTAGACATTTTCAATTCAATCATTGAAAATTTATAATCAAATCTATTGAAATTATAATCTAATAGTGTTGTAAGACCTGGCGTGACAGAAATACACAATATTGAATTAAAAAGTTATTCCAATATCCTGAATATCCATTCATATCATTCAATCAATATATCAATACATTTATGAATGGAGCAAAGTCAATTGTTGATTTCCGTGGACTCTTTTTTAATTGGATGTATAGAATTCCCCAATAAAGGGGTAAGGATTTAGCCATTTTCAATTCCATCATTGAAATTTTATAATTAAATTTATTAAAATTATAATTTAGTAGTACTATAAGATTTTTCATGTTAGAGATAATGCTTACAGCTGTCGTAACTGTGAGTTAGTTGTTGTAACTGTGAGTTAGTCTTACAGTTATTGTAACTGTGAGTTAGGTGTTGTAACTGTGAGTTTCTAGGTTAACTAATTTTAGCTAATCAGATCCACTTGCTTAGGATCTAGATGGTTAGGAGTCGGTGATCTGGCTGCTATATATGTAACCTCCATTTGTCTGTGTAATACATTTCTATTATTGTGTATTAATCTTGTGCAATGGTTGCTCTCTCGATTTCCAAGTTGGTATAAGAGTAAGGATCGCCCTGACTCTCTCACGAGAGGGGCTGGAAGATGAGAGAAGAGTGATAAGTTGATTCCGCTATAGGAGTAGATTAGGTTAGAGGGTTTGAATTTCTAAATTTTTTGTGTGTTTTGTGATATTGTTGCGGGAGACTCTCCTTGTGAATAAAGGACCACTGCATAGGAGAACTGATGAGGGTATTGTTGCCAAGATATTCGTTGATCAAACTGTGAGAGGTTAGACGCCTGTGCATTCATTGATCAGTGACAAGTCCATGGAAGAAAAAAGATCCGTCACATCACCTGCACTCACCTCACGTTTTTAAGATTTGGAAGCTTGCACCTTGCTCATTCCATAGCAGCCAATGACTGCTTACCAGACCTATTGATGGTTGTAAAACATGTTTATTAACACCAGATCTGCTTTGGCGTCGACAGCAGGGTTCAATTTTCTCTCTGCCGAAACTTTGATTCCCGCTACAATGGGTGGACTTTATGTTCGGCAAGTGTTTGAGTTGGTTTGGTAGATTTGTTGTAGAGTTACATATAGTGTGATGTGATTTGTGTATGTTATATTATTTTTTGTTTGTAAAATTATATTGTCAAGAACCACTAAAAGAACAGAGTGATATAACTCAGGTACGTAGTTCTTGATGTTCTTTGGAGCTATAAGAACAAACGCATAACTAGTTTGAAGTCTGTTAAAAGCTAGAGATTTTTGTTGTATTTCGGTGCTTCAAGATCATCAGTGAAGGCTTATCATTGTATTGATGAGTGTGTGTAAAAAGGTCATTTTGTAAGATTGATTACTGATTGTTTCAGTATCGAGACTATTCTTCGGGGTAGTTTAGAATTGTTGATCCTATAGATACTTCAAAGATGGTCGAAAGTGGTTGTATTTGTGTTGTATGAAGTGGTAGCTCGAAGATGATGGGAGAGAAAGAGCGTGTCTATGAAGTTCAGAGATGGGTGTAACTACATATGAAGACCAGTGAGATAGACATGACAAGATTTGTGTAGTAACCTTTTTGTTATGTTTTGTAATTTGTGATTGTAATATTTGTAATGTAAGCATTAAGGGAGGGTGTTAGAGATAATGCTTACAGCTCTTGTAACTGTGAGTTAGCTGTTGTAACTGTGAGTTTCTAGGTTAACTATTTTTAGCTAATCAGATCCACTTTCTTAGGATCTAGATTGTTAAGAGTCGATGATCTGACTGCTATATATGTAACCTCCATTTATCTGTGTAATACATTTCTATTATTGTGTGTTAATCTTGTGCAATGGCTGCTCTCTCGATTTCCAAGTTCTTATAACTTATTTGACGTGACAGAAATACACACAATATTGAATTAAAAAGTTATTTCAATATCTCGAATATTCATTCATATCATTCAATCAATACAATTCGTATGAATGGAGAAAAGTCAATTGTTGATTTCTATTGACGTTTTTTTAATTGGATGCGTGGAATTGGCAACGGAGATAAAGATTCCCAATACCTTTGAAGGGATTTCCAAAATATGGAGCAAAATCAATTGTTTCAGTTGACTTTTGTCTAGTTAAATGCATGTTATCTCGAATGGAGATAAAGATTCCCAATACCTTAGAAGGGATTTCCAAAATATGAAAGTCCACCTTATTGTATTCAACCATGGAAAGCATGGTGGTGACCTAGGAAATAGAACATGAACATGTTGGCTGTTCTTTACATTTACTTCAAACGTGAGCGCGCCTTGATTGTATGCCCATGGCACGTTACTGTTTATTACAACGAAATTATTTAGGAGGCCGGTAGTCATGTCAAAAAAACACTCAGCAATCCAGATCGAAACAACATCCTCCAAAAACAAAACTATTCTGCAATATCAAATGCTCTATCCATCAAATGTCTCTCTCCATTGTGTGTTTTTTTTTTTTAATAATGTAAAATGTATACTTTTATACATAGTTGTACGGAACCGTTCTCCTTATTTTCAATATCTAGTTTCTAAACTCTTCAAGTTTTGGGAGTTTGAGAACTAGTTGGTAACGTTCTCAATTGACTGGGAATTTTTTTGGGAACTTGGAAGCTTTTTGGGAGCTTCAACATCAAAAAAATGAGAGTTTGGGAACCAGTGTCCTAAAATAAGAGTTTTAAATTAGAATTATATTAAATTAAAATGTAAATATATTTATTCATTTATTACAAATACATAATTTCTTACAAATATTTTTATTATATTTATTCAAAATATCACTATAAAACTAAGACTAAACTATAGTCAAATAATATTTCAAAAATGAGTAAAGTAAAAAAACTTAATAATACTCACTTTATAATTGTGAATATGAAAAAAAATTAAAGCATTTATGTTTTCCTTCAAGCCCAAACTAAACATGGAAGTCCAATAAATCAATACCCTATCCACCACAAGCATTTGCTCCACTCTATAGTTGATATCAACCAACCATATCATTGACTTTTATTGTATTTTCATATTAAAAGAGTAGTACTATTTTGTTTTTTTCAATAAAAAATSAATAATGCTTCAAATTTACAAAGATGTTTAAAGTTTATATATGTAAAGTTTAATTTTAAAAAGATGTTAAAATTGTATATATGTATTTTCAATTTTGTTTCTCATTTTCTAATAGAATATTTATGGATATTAAAATTTCATTATTGTGTTAAATATATTCATATAATAATTAGCACGAATTAAATTCCTAATTTTAATATTGTAGTTGTTGCAATAGGAGAAACATTGTCTTCTATTCAACTTCAATTTTATTGAAATAATATTTAAAATGTATCAATATCTCTATACATTATAATCTAAAGTATCAATGTAATCTAAAATATTTTTTATATTTTTTTAATATATATCATTCTCGCTCCCAAATTCAAGTTTCATGTAAATTTGAGGGAAACTTTTATTGTTCTGAAATCCAAGTTCCCAACATTCCCATGTTTAGGACACTCATGCAACATAGCTTTTATATTATTTATCTTTTTGTTTATCTTCTTACTAGCTTAATTTCAATAATAATAATATTAATATTAATATTAATAATTAAATTTTTATATTATTTATCTTCTAGCTTAATTTCAATAATAATAATAATAATAATAATAATATTATGTAAATTTTTATATTAGTTATCTTGATATTCTATTTCAAATGGGCAGGGTATTTTCCTTAATCAATATACCATTAATATTAATACTAAAATAAAAATAAGAAACATGTTAAAATTGTTTATGTTATGTTTTTTTAGTTTTCTAGAAATGTTTGTCACTTGTGGAGTTATCATTTCAACCGTTGTCTAAACAACAACAACTCAGGGGAATCTAAACCACCAAAATCACCTGGGGATCGCACTCGGCCTAGGCTGCACCAACATTTAACATATGTAACGCCACTGATCCCCTGGGTACTGTTTAGGTTGACAGAGTGACAAAATTTTGATTTTACCAACTACTTCATTTCTCAAATTAAACTTCGTAGAATGATTCTGCTCGTCAAGAGATTTCTAACGACTATAACTATGCTCAATTCCAAGCTCTGGATCAAAAGTTTCAGTTCTGCGAAGTTTCGGCTATCTTTCCACAAGTTCACCTCAATGCCACATGGAATCCACGCAGTTTTCCACCACTTGTAATGGCATTGGCATAGCACATACGTGGCAGTTGATGTGGCAGATTCCACATCACTCATCGGACCCATGCCTATCGGACTTCTAAACCACTTCTTCTTTGCTATCGAAACCCCCCATAGGAGTATTTCCACTTCAGACTACTCTGCATACTCTGACAGCTAGGTTCGACAGCAACACTCTGATGAATTGAATGGTCCTGGAAATCTGGCAATCTACAGCTAGTATTGATGTCGAAAACTAAGTTTTCACGTTGTTTAAAAACCTTTCCAAACCTCTTTGCATTCAATCAAGTGGAGCCCACGATAGATCGACAGTTGTCATGCCTCGTGGTCCCCCTCTGATTGAAGGCCATGATCCTTCCTTAGAGTACTCCTATCAAAGTACTCCCTCTTTTGCAATCGCCATCCTCTCCGACCAACCGCCTCCAATGGACGATTGAGATATATCGTTGATAATACGAAGGCTAGGATTTAGCCACATGTCTCAATGAAAGACACCGAATGGTCGACGATTTTCAAGATGCCACGTGTCCTTCTCTAGGCACACTAGCATCCACCCGTCATCCTAACATCACTCTCCCTTAGCCTCGCTTAAGTGAGATCCTATGTGGCATCCGAGTTGGCATTCAAGACACATGTCTCTACCCAACTCTGCCACCTAGCTTGATACGTGGCATACATGCCACATCACCTTTTGTCCCCTGAGTGATAAACACCTTGCCATGTGTAACAGTTTCCACCTGACACATAGACTCTCCACGTGGGCTGATGTGGCATACATGTCATCACCAAGAAATTGGCACATCTCTCCAGGTGTTGACACATGTTCTTTGCGCATTGGTAGGCTGACATCATCCTTGTTAGTATGATGTCACCTTCCTCCTGGCCTCATATTGAAGGACCCACCAATATCTACGGCCATAACTAATTTCAACTAGGCTCCGATGGACAATCAGTATTGCTCCTCGGGTTCCTCCCATCGTAGTTCTCCAACATCCTTTCCATGAAATGCTTCGACGGCCGCACGCCCTGATTAATTTTTAGGATCATATAACTCTAACTGTGATCAATGACAATGATTAAATCCCCTTTACCATGGCTTGGACTCGACAGGGACCCACTCCTGCTACCTCGACCAACCACAAGCCGCCATGTGTCGTCCTTGGACATGTAGGATTATTCTGTCCACGTGACGTCAGCATGACATCACCCTTCCTCTTGATCAATTCTAAGGGTTTTTTGCATCGATTGACGACCGATATTGCATCCAGCTATTCTCTGATCAATCATTGGGATTTCTCCTCAGAGCCTTCTCGTTGGAGTACCTTATCCAAGGCTACTCTGACAACCCCACTGTGATCGATGGCTCAGATCATTCAATGCCCATCCTGATTGATCTAATGGTTTATATTTACCCTCAGAACCCTTCCATAAGAGTGGCTCTACTCTTGGTCTCCAGGGTTACTCCGACGACCCTTTCAATGATCAATGGGAATGATCTTTCTAAGTATTCTTCGATGGATCCAATGGTAGTGAAAAACCTAGATCCTTTGCAAGCCCTCAAGCATGAGGGACTTTGATCCATGGCTAGGATCAAATCTCCATACCAAATCAACGGTTGTGATTCATTCTGATAAAAGACACGAAATTGCATAGTTTCAATAGTCTGCTTCATGACTTATCAAAATTCAAGTCTTCCTTAGGAAATCTCTAAGGCTTAAAACAAGCCTTCGAGATTATATTTTATCCTTCTCTACCGGCCAAGATCCTTCATATCATCGTGTGAGTAAGGATTCATGACCTGTGAACCGTTCATACCCGAACAAGGGAATTTTCAGACCTGAGTTGGTTGTATCATATTGAATTCTAACTCCAATACCATTGAATTGGATAGAATAGCTCTGCATATGAAAAGAGATATATAGAATACTAGCAATATATACCCAACTATCATTACGATAGTCAATACCCTTGGCAAAAAAACATAAATATTTGCATAAACCCTGTATGCATATGGAATGTACAATTCCATGCAATTCTGGCAGCATATACACACAAGTGTAGTTACAACAATGATTACTATTGTATGTAACATATAATTACCACTTTTGAACAATTCAGGAAGCAAATGTTCAAGGATAATTACAACAATAAAATCCCATGACAATAGTCAAATAATTAAAACCTCTATGCAGTTCTAGTAGAATATATATGGAAGCATAAAGATATTAGCAATTACCCATAATAGTAATACAAGATTACACACACAATGACTAAGTAAAATACTCAAATAAAGAACTTATATTTTATGGAATATCACCAAGTACGTGCAGACCTCCAACTTTCCTCCCATCCTTAGACTTTGTTGCTTATAACTCAACAGGAGGTCACCCCCGAGATGGGCATAAACTCCACTTGGGAAAAAAAATTATTAACCATACATTGTCCACAACCAGTACCAACATGGTCTATGCCAAGGTACCAAACCTCGAAAACACTCCAACCTACACTCTCTCATTCCCAAACAACTTGCACAATCCAAGGTAGTGTGCCCTCAGTTGCACCACTACCCTTCCATGGCTCCAGCACAGGCTGGCTAGAAAGTCTCATAGCACTATGGTTCCAGGAGTTCAAGATTCCCTCAAAGGTCTCCAGGTACCATCCAATCCTTACACCGAGAAATATATTCCTCGGACTTCTCCCTCCAGGGCTCCAACCTTCCCTAAGTAAACCCAAGGGGAAGTGTACATACTCTCAGTAGTTCTCTCACGTGGAGAGAATGCTTACGGGCCTGAAAACCCGCCTCTTCAACATCATGGGGCCTGAAAACCCACTTCTTAAACAACATATGGGCTTGACATCCTACCTCTTCGGCAACACACGAACCTAACAACCCACCTCTTCATCTTAATTAACTGCAAAAATTTCCCCCAAGGCTTCCTCACTGCATACATGGTGATGGCAATAGGGTACGAATGGTAGTAGCCGAGAGTGATCCTCTCCACCTTCGTGAACATGTTGTTTACCCCCCTCTAAATTGTTGGAGAGAATGATTGAATGAGTTCCCCCAAAATTCTCTAAGTTTTTCCATTATAATTGCATGTTTATCCTATGACACTTGGCATCGCATGCAACCCATTTTAAACCCACTTGGTAATTTGTTCCCTCCTCTTGGGAACTTAGGATAATATAATGTATATGTATCCATAAATTAGGATTTTTAGAAAATATTCTATTGGCTTAAGGCCCCTAGGCTTAGCCCTTTTCCTAGACTCTTAGCCCCCTTTCCCTATCTAGTGGAGTTTATCCCCTTACTCTTTTTTTCTGGTCGGTCTGCAGCAGTGGTGTGATTTTATTAATATCCAATTGTGATTATATAATACATAGGATAGGCCTATAGGCCTTTTAACATCTGGATCTCCGACCTATTTACTACACAAGTACTTTGGCCTCAAAGTATCATGGCTCACTAGCCTATATGCTTAATTACAACTGAGGTCAACCTAGGGTATTACATTCCCCTCCCCATTTTTTTATGCATTGTCCTCAATGTATTAAATAAAATGTTCTTTCCAAAATTCTTCAAAAAGCTCCATGCCTTACCTAATGAAACTTGTTATCCTTTTGTCTTGTCTTCATACTTCTGCTAGAAGTCTTTTTCCTCTATTGCACAGAGCTACTTTAATAAGAATTTAGTTCACTAGAACATTTTTTTGTTTCCCCTTCCTTGCCAAACTCACCCTTCAGGCTCAGGCATCCCTGCACTGATACATAGTCTTTCAGTAATCCATCTTGCCCAGGATTTCACACACAAGGAGGGCACCAGCATATTAACAGACCCCCACTAAGGTTCTGCAATTATAGGGCTCTAGTGTCCCCAACTATATATCTTCTTCTCAAGAATTCCAGTTGTAATAAATAGTATATCATCTGTTGTACATACCTACAATCATCAAGAGTCAAATTGTAAAATTTCATTTAGAAATTCAAATGTATTCCCTAAGGAAAAATCCAACTTTTTCCCAAAATGTGAAATTCCATATGTCATGTTTCTTGACTATTATAGCAGCATGTATTAGTCTTCATCGTGGCCTTCAGCAGTGCCATATTTGGGATTACTTTCCTGCAGCACTTCATCTTGCATTCCGCCGGATAAATGGTTAGTATACCATGCACAACATACTTTTAGTGCATTATTTATAAAAACTCTCAAAGTAATTTCAGAATTGTCTACACCTAACAATTCAATCACAACTATCACTATATATATATATATATATATATATATATATATCAACAATCAACATTTTCCTCATCTTTCCTTTAGTCCATCCTTATGTGATTAGCTTAAGCAACAACTCTTTCATTGCAATATCCAACAACCCTTGAAAAGTTTGTAGCTTCATAGGATAGCAATAATACCTCATTCTAGTTGTTCCATTTCCACATAATATAATATATACATGCATTTCTAAATTGTATTCAACAAATGCATTCAAGCATACACAACTCGATCTTCCCATGTGTATGTGCAAAATTTACCACTTTCACACTTTCATGATTTACTCATGCATACTATTCAATGCATTCTGGCATTGTCTTTAAAATGCCCTTTTATCCAAGTCTTTCATCCCAACAGGTTGAGTTGGAAAATCTAGCCAATGCTTCAATACCTCATCCTTACACTTTCTATTTCTTTCTCAACTATTTGGATGTCTTCCTTTTCGACCTGAACACTACACCAAGAATGTAGTTCTATAGTGCTCCTTAGTGTTGGCAAAAAGGTTGCAGTTCAAACCCTAAGTATAGTATAAATTTCATTGAACATTTGTGCAGCACTATGACCTTTCCATATCTAACCATATCTTGGTTTCATACATTACCAGATTTACTATCATTAATTCTTATAATAGGTCATGTCTCTTTACTTACTTTGGTTACAAACTCATAGCCAAAAAAATATTGATATGTTACTATGCCATATGTATGCATTCGAAAACTAACAAATTTTATAATTAATGCAAGCCCCTTGGCCTTTACTATACCAAATGATATATCATTTCCATAAAGCACTCAAATCATACAATAATACGACTTCACCGGGTACTTCTAGCTAAGGGAATTTCTATCCTAATTTTTTTTATGTTACTATGCAGTATAATTTCATAAATACATTCATCCCTACATCGTTGTTATTAAATGGATTTTGTGGTACCCAGCTAGTTGATAACAGTAGAAGCTTCCATACCTCCTTCACCAACCTTTTAATCAACACTTCCTCTTTTTGTTTCTTCCTTCATATGGAGGACTTCTGTATGTAGCAACATCATAAGTAGCATTGGCATCCATGGAATAACTCCTGCTTTCATGGTATAACATCCATCATTAGCACTTTCGTATAACATTAGACTAATCCTAGTATGAACATGTTATACAAATTTTAATAAATATATATATTCACTAAAGCATAGTTATATGCCCTAAGAATGCATCCTTAGCATGCCCATAAAATGCTTATGAATTCCAATTTTATGCGCTATATATGGCTACCTAAATGACCATATCATAATTGCTTCCAAAAAAACTACAACGACCTTTTTCCTCTTTTACCACTCTCTTGGTTGTTCTAGGGAGTCCTCAATTCTCCCTGGATTCATGTGTCCTCTTGTTCTCTTACAAAGATCAATGTGCACGAATTTTTTTTTATCCTGGGCACCCTTTTTCCATCCAACCACTCCTTGCCACTTAACTTTTTTGGTCACATACTTATTTAATCTTCAGCGTTCATCTATTACCTGGGTCCCTCTAACCCAACACATACATGACTAATTGCATTTATGGCCATGCTCTTTTATTGATTTTTGGATCTTCAACATCAATTACTTTACTGGACCAAACCAATTCAACTTGCCCACATTGAACATTTCAGTTCTTGTGGTGTCGGTACCATTCACTTCTCCTTCCATATTCAATTTGGTCTCAACTTTACTTGCATAGTCAAATTTTCAGCATACTATAATGATGTACATGTGACTTCCTCTCCTTCTAGATTCGTAAGGATCACCTTCGAGTAATCAGCATTACCTTTACCTAGCACCATGAGATCTAGTGATGCTTCCAACCTCTTGAAGTAACACCAATGGATTCTTTTCACTTGAGATGGGTTCTCCCAAGTACCGTCTCTTTTTCACACTAATTCAAAATTAGAACCATTTTCTTCTTCTTGGTTCCTTATGGATTTATCCTCAAAAAAATCACCTCCGTGCTTGAATCCTCTTGACTTGTCATCCTCAATCAACTTTGGGAATGCAGTCAACACCTTTGGAATTCCTTAACAATCCTTTTCTATTGTTCCCATCCCTCTTGGATTACTGCCATGCACTCCTCTTAGCTTGACATCCACCTCATGATATCTTCTTTCATTATCTTAAGATGTTCAAGGACTTAACTCAATTCTAGAATATTTCTTCCATCTATGGAAACCCTTCCTTGAAACCTAACTATATCCTTTGGGATCCAATCTACACATAATGCATTGCTTATACATAATTTGGTATTATTTAGCATACATGAACCCTCCTTACCTCACCTTGGAAGTTATAGCATTCATACCTTGCTTCTACTGCACTACTCTGACAACATTAATGGAGGTACTAGCCCCAAAACTGTATGACTAACCCCGAAATATATTTTCCCTTATCTCCATGTATATCTGAGGTCCCTTTTAATAAGAATTCTAGCACCTAGACATACCAATCCGCTTAGAATAAATATTCCCACAATGTGATTCTTAATCTTTACCTTGGTTTCTTTAAAGCCAAGGAAAATTCACTATTTCATCCACTAAATGATTTACTCTTACACCTAGATCCATTGAGCACTCTGATTAATGTGAGTGAATTTCTAGTAGTGGATTCCCAAGCCTTCATGGCTACACTTAGACTCACACCTTAACATTCTTCAGTCATGGCCTTTGATCATCTTGTGAGGTATTCTTGACATAACACTTTGTCTTCAAGTACCTCTAATCATCCTTGATACCAAGTCCAAACTTTTTCATACACCATGGAATCATTCTTCCATATGAACCTATGACACAGGTATCATCATGTACTGTCGATGGATTTCCTACTTATCATCCACATATGTTAGCCATAATTTCCTCATGAATCCTAACCCCAAACAAGGATTTCATTAGGGGTTTTCACATGTTTCCAAAATGTTTGATCAACAACTTATTAAGGAACCATATGATTATTTAATATCATTCATTCATATTTGGATGATATTTAATATCATCCTTCTTTGAAGAGATCTTGCAACCATCCTTATGACCAGTTTCTTAAGTGCAATTACACTTATGTTTCCTTCCTTATGGAAATAGCTAGCAAGAAATCACTCTTGTCCGACTGCTATAAAAGTATTTACAATCCATAATATGACTAGTTAATTATAACATTACCCAAGGAAATAACATTCCCAAATCCAACTTCCTTTGTCCCTCAATCTATTCTTGGTCAACAAACCTTTATCAGGGTAATCCTTTCCTGGATACACTTTCACTGCTTCCTAAGCATACTAAGTTATGCCTATATGATTACCATCCACCTTTGGATTTCAAACTGAGCCATCATATACAACTCTGGATCATATGTGTACTTTCCTTTAAATATCAGAAGAAAACTTATATATGTTTTCTTGTGGATTTTACCACTGAATTCACATTTTTGTGTGGGTATATGGACTCTTCTATCCAATATATTTTCAGCAATTTCAACTTGTCCTTAATACATCAGTTCTGTAATTGGTTTGTAGCCCATCTAGGCCTAGTGTTGAAACTAGAGCTCTGATACCACTTTGTAATATCACTCGATCCCCTAGGTACCGTTTAAGATGACAAGGTGACAAAATTTCAATTTTACCAATCACTTCATTTCTCAAATTAAACTTTGTATAATGATTTTGCTCATCAAGAGCTTTCTAACGACTGTAAGTATGCTCAATTTCAAGCTCTAGATAAAAAAAAATCATCTTTCCAAAGTTTCGACTATCTTTCCACACATCCACCTCAACACCATGTGGATTTCTGCCACATGTTCCACCTGTCCTGGCACTAGCGTAGAATATATTTGGTAGTTGATGTGGTAGCTTCCACATCACTCATCGGACCCATTCCTATCAGAATTCCAAACCACTTCTTCCTTGTTATTGAAACCCCCAACTGGAATATTTCCACTTCATACTACTCTACGTACTCCGACAGCAGCACCCCGACAAATCGAATGGTCCTTGGAATCCATAAATATAAGACTAGGATTGATGTCAAAGTATAAGTTTGCACATAGTTTAACAACCTTTCCAAACCTCTTCGACTTCGAGCAGGTGGAGCCCATGATAAATCAATGATTTTTGTGCCTTGTGGTACCCATATGATCGATGTCCCTGATCTTCCTCATAGTACTTCTATCAGAGTACTCCCTCTTTTGCAATTGAAATCCACTCCTACCATCCTCCTCTGATGGATAACTGATATCTATCACCAATAATCCGAAGGATAGGATTTAGCAACCTATCCTAACGAATGACACTGATAGGGTCTCTGATCTATGGGATGCCACGTGTCCTTATCTGGGCATGTGGGAATCACCCCATCATCCTGACATCACTACCCCTTAGCCTCTTTCAAATGAGATCCTATGTGGCATTTGAGTTGGCATTCAATACACGTGTTTGTACCCAAATCTTCCACCTAGCTTGATAGGTGGCACACATGCCACGTCACATTTCATCCTTTGAGTGATAAACACATTTCCATGTGTCAAGTTGTCACCCAACACATGTAATCTCCACACGGGTTGACATGCCATACACGTCATCATTGAGCACTTGCCACGTCCCTCCAGGTGCTCACACTTGTTCTCTGTACATTGTTAGCGTGTCGTCATCCTTGTCAGTATGACATTACCTTCCTCCTAGACTCATCCCGAAGGACCGACCAATATCTATGACCATATCTAATTTCAGCTAGGCTCCGATGGACGATCAGTATTTCTCCTCAGAGTCCTCCCATTGGAATTCTACAACATCCTTTCCCTGGAATGCTTCGATGGCCACGCACTCTAACCAGTAGTCAGGATCATATAACTCCAACTCTGATAAAAACCCAAGATTAAAGCCCCTTTACCATGGCCTAGAATCAACAGGGACCCGCCCCTACTACCTCGACCAACCACAAGCTGCCATGTGTCCTCCTTGTACACGTAGTCTTCTTCTGTCAATGTGACATCAGCATGACGTCACCCTTCCTCTCGATCAAGTTTGAGGGTTTTCTACACCGACCGATATTACATCCAGTTGTTCCCCGATCAACGGTTGGGATTTATCCTCGGAGCCTTACCATCGAAGTACCTTCTCCAAGGCTACTCCGACGACCCCACTGTGATCAATGGATTATATTATTCAATGCCCATCCCGATTGATCTAACAATTTTGATTGACCCTCGGAACCCTTCAATCGGAGTGGCTTTTCTCTTGGTCTCTGAGGCTACTCTGAGGTGTTGTATGCATTGGTATGGGAGTATATCGTGGTTACAACAATAAAGGTACACTACTTCCTATTCCCCAAACATAAATTGATGAAGGTAATGGATGTTATGATAAGAAGTAGGTATTGGAGAAGTTGGTGGAGTGAAGTAATGGAAAACTGCAATCTGAAACATATGTCTCATATGATGTTTAGGTGAGAAGAGTGAGTGAGTGATCATGCCACTAAATGGGACTCACCTTAGGTCCCAATTTGGTGTCTAGTCATTTTGATGAAGGAATTCATGTTGTTTCGTCTCTATCTTTTTCCCAAGGCATTTAGTTATTGTTCTTCCTCTCCTAAGTAGTCCTTCAAATTTCCTTTATGCAATGGATGTTTCATGGGGGAGCTATGGAGATGGTGGGATTTTTTCTCATCTTTCATTTCATGTAATGTTGTTCAATATCGAGTGTGTGGTGTTGGCCTGATTGTGCAATGATTTGAAGGGTTCATAGGAGATCTTCCATCCTTGGTGCATATGTTGGAGGTGACCCAGGTATCCTAATGTTTTAGGGAATGATGTAATCCCAATATTTCATGTTTTGTTTCTCTACCAATTATTTTTCCTATGGGTTTTTTCAGTCCAGGACAGTTCCACATCTTCCCACGATGTTGGGGTAACTGTGGTGGGGATTCTACGGGCTTGGGATATCTTGTCTTGTCTTTCTGTAAGGGGGGTTAAAGGGTGGTTTAAGAGTGTAGTGTTGGTTGAGATTATTTGGCATTGAGAAGAGAGAGATGGCATCCTGGGAGCTCCCCTCTGCTATATCATAGGTCCAATGAAGTCCTAGGTGAAAAATCCCCTCTCCTCAAGGATTCTCAATTGCATTTGAAAACCTTTTATTGGAAAAATAAAGCATCTGGTGACCCGACTTCAAAAAGAGGAGTTAACTTCTATATTCTCCTTACATAGAACTCCATGGTGGATGAGAGTGCTTTTGACCTACCTGAATCCAACAAATGATGAGTCAAGTGGAAAGGAGCGCAAAGAACCCTAACGTAGAGAAAGGCGAAGCTATGGTCTTAGGTAAAAGGGGCAGAGCAAGAAACTAAGTAGACTAAACAAATTTACAATCATGGTATCCCTCTTGAATCATAGAAAAAAATGGAGGAGCTAGTAAAAAGAGAAAGGTAGATGATCTAGATTATTTTCGGAACAAAATGAAAGCATAGATATTATAATAAAATACACATAAATATTGCTAGAAATAGAGAAATACAACAATACATGATTTCTATTAATGAAAGAAATGTACAGACACTGTAAATATACAGAGTGCAAGAATTGTTAGAATGGTGGCAGCTTTATCTCTGAGAAGAGATGTGACGGCTATGCTCATTCACAAGAAGATGAGTACAATGAGGCTCTAAAGGCCTTTTTACAATAAACATGAATGCCAAAACCCTAGACATCCAAAAACCTAACCCTAGGAGATGAAGTGCCAAAAGTCATGTGGACCCCGTTGGGGTACGTTAGTACATCAACTTCCTAGGGTCGTAACTTTTGCATACAATCTTCGTTTTAGGTGTGTGATAGCCCATTGGAAAGGTATTTTCTATAACTACATATTATGTCGTCAAACTATGACTTCGTCAATAGTTTGACTGTGGAAAGCTCAAAAAATATTGTTTAGGGCCTCAAAACGACCTCAAAAGTACAGAAAGATGTACTAATATGAAAACTACCAAAATAGGTTAGTTGGACTAGATGGGGGGGAACCAATATCCATCTGGATGTTGTGTAGGGATTCAAGACAGCCTCAGAAGTGTAGAACCCATAATTACAAAGAAGTGTCCCTATTACAGAGAAATGTGTTGAACTGAAAAACTATTAAGATGAGTCAGTTGGAATTTGGAACAGGTGGGTGGCCACCAATATCCACCTGTATCAGTCCTCCCCCACTAGGAAGCAATGGTATCCATTGTGTTGAGTACCCGAGGAAGAGGGGAAAGTGTTTATTGAATTTGAATCTTAGTGAGTTATGTGCCTTGCTAGAAAAGTTATGTTGCTTGGTCTATGGAAGTTTGTCACGAACCTGTTGTTGGTGGGGTTGAATCTGTTCCACCAACCTGTTGTCTCTGGGCTTGATGGGGCATTCTTTATGAACCATTGTAGGTGAAGAAACAATATATTATTTCTCTTCTACAATCTGCTTCTGCTAGATAGAATATGTTGAGGTTGTAGTGGTTGCAGTGGCCTTTTGTGCATCCTTTGAACAAATTGTGAGGAGGTTGAATTTTGCAGTATGAGAGATTACCTTGCAGCATTGTTTTGGTGGAAGAATAGTTGGAACTACCTCTAGTATCTTGTAGAGATGATCCCCTGGAGTAATAATGGCACTATGGGGTCGAGACTCATAAACAACATGATGTTTCCAGATATATGGTTGGCCCAAAACAACATCACAGACATCAAGAGGGGAAACATCACATACTACCTCATCCTTGAAGGGTTGGATGCCATAGGACATGTGACACTACTGGTTGACACAAAGATCTTGTCCCTGGCGAAGCCACTCGATGTTGTATGGTTGTGGGTGGGGTGTTTTCGACAACCCCAACTATTTGACGACCTCAACTGAGATGAGGTTCTTCTGGCTTCCACTATCAACAATGAAATGCAACGGGGTCCCCTTTACCCACATATGTGAATGGAAGAGGTGCTCCCCCTCTTCAAAATCCAATGTTTCTTATGGTTGAATTGTTGCGATTGTGACAGTAGCAATGGGGTCTACGTTGATGATCTGTCTTTTTTCATTGTTTTCTAAATCAGATTTCAAATCAAGGTTCAACTCCTTATCTTTGATCTTGGCCACTAACTATTGTTTTGAGTGGCATTCATCAATGTTGTGCTAGGGGATTTTGTGGAAGTCACACCATTTCCTAATGTCATTCTTCGTATTTCCCTTACCCTTATTTTCCTATGTCTTGGACTAGTTGTCGAGAGGTTGTTGGTTAGGTTCGTCTTTATCGTGCTTTGGTTGTTGCAGACTCTGACTCTCGTTTGTTCTGGTGCCCAAATTTTTGCTCGATTTTGACAGCATATCGATAAGTATCTCCCAATGATGACATGTTTAGTAAATTCATTTTAGTTTGGATGTACCTATGCAAAGCCCCACAATATTTTAGAACCAGATGTCGCTCAGATTCTTTGATACCAAGCTTGGTATGCAAGGTATGGAAAGTATTTGTGAACTATGGCACTGTTTGGCCCTTCTCTTCCCGCAGTGTGGTCCATATCAAATGGTCTTCATAGTTATCAATATGGTAATATCGTTCCTTGATCGCATCCACAAAAGAATCCTAAGTGGGCTCCACCCCATATATTCCAGATTCCTCTATGGATATGTTCTCCCAGTAAGTTTCCCACCAATGTTTGACATGGGGGAGAACCTTAGGGAGTGCGAAGGTGACATTTTCCCTATCAGAAAAATTGTGAATGGAGAAATAACGTTCTAGCAGATTTAACCATTTTTCTAGGGAATCTGCATCTATCTGACCTTCAAATACGAGAATATCAAAGTTAACTTGTACCTTGAAGGGAGAAGTTCCTCCAAAGTGGTTGCTTGATGAATATGTGTTTGTTTCTATTGGAAGATGTTGAAGGATTTGGGAAAAATTCTCCATCATTTTGTCCCTCTGTCGCGCGAGAGTTTGCTCAAGCAAAAAGTTAATAGAATTGTATGCTCCGTCGTTTTTCTTTTCTTCTACCATGGAGAGTTTCTTGGGCATGCGAGAGAGACTGTCCTCAAGAGAGACAAGCTCGAGACTCAACCTGCTATACTCAGACCTCGTCGAGGACATGCACTAAAAAATGATCAAGAACAACCTACTCTGATACCACTGAGCCAGATTATTTTCGGTACGAAATGAAAGCAGAGATATTATAATGAAATACACATATATATTGCCAGAAACAGATAAATAAATAATACATGATTTCTATAAATGTATAGAGACTGTAAAAATACAGAGTGCAAGACTCGCTAGAATGGTGGCATCTTTATCTCTGAGAAGAGATATGACGACTATGCTCATTCACAAGAAGATGATTAAAATGAGGATCTAAAGGTCGTTTTACAATAAACATGAATGCCAAAACCCTAGACATCCAAAAACCTAACCCTAGGATATGAAGAGCCAAAATTCATGTGGGTCTCGTTGGGGTAAGTTAGTACATCAACTTCCTGGAGTCGTAACTTTTTCATACGATCTTCATTTTAGGTGTGTGATAGCCCATTGGAAAGGTATTTTCGAGAACTACATATTATGTTGTCAAACTCTAACTACAATATCACTGTGACTGTGGCAAGCCCAAAAAAACGTTGTTTAGGGCCTCAAAACGGTCCCAGAAGTACAAAAAGATGTACTGAGATGAAAATTGTCAAAATAGGCTAGTTGGACTAGATGAGTGGCCACCAATATCCACCTGGATGTTGTGTAGGGATTCAATATAGCTTCATAAGTGCAGAACCCATAATTACAAAGAATTTTCCCCATTACATAGAAACGTGTTGAACTGAAAACTATCAACATGAGCTAATTGGAATTTGGAATAGGTGGGTGGCCACCAATATCCACCTGGATCAGTAGAGGAGTAAGAAGAATCCTAAGCACATAATCGGGAAAGAATTTCAATATTGGGTAAAGGATATTGTGTTCATGAGATCTAGATACAACAAAGTATTAAGGGTAATGGAATTATACTAACTAGCTAAGACACTTGTTTCCCTATCAATGGATGACAAGGAGGATAAACTGGTAGAGTCACTGGACAAACTTAGGAGATTGGAAGCCAAGTTGACCATGTTGTGCAGAGTGTCCTTTAGGATCAATTTCAAGTTGATCGATTGGGATCCACACAACGAGAAGGAAATAGTGGATGCAGACACTTCAAGTTGCCAAGGTACTAGCGTCAACCCGATCAACATTGAAAATGACGATGCCAAGGGGAAAGCTAAGGAACATGAGATCCCTAGTGAAGTGGGTCTAATGAGGCCACCTCAAACCTAGAAAAACAATCAATTATAATATTTCATATTTCTCTATTTTTATAGTCTTAGTGGGGCATCTAGATAGCTTTAGAATATGACAATCTTTAACTAACTTTTACAGACATAATATCTCTATTATATGAAAACTATCAAAACTTTGGTTTCTTTTCTTTTTTTTTTTATAGAACCCACAAAACCAAGATTATAAAATTGTTTGTATAATATTAATATAAAAATAACTTAATCTTTTTAAATATAATATTAATTTTTCTTTTAACTTACTATTTTTTTTTTAAATAAATAATATTATATTAATTAAAATAAACTTAGGAAAAGCATATATAACACTCTATAAAGTATGTTTCTAAAACAACTCGAACTAAATAAAATTCTATAACTTATTGTGCTAAACACCTATAATATTGTACTATCTTAGAATAGACCTGTAAAAATCATATGCGACACCATATAATGTATGATGTTGTTTAGTTGTTTTACGAAATAGTTTTTATCGTCGAAATTCGGCGATATAAATTTACATGAATCACTATTTTTTGTTATTCAAAATCCATTTTTAAATGCAGAAATAAATTCGACCTATTGTAAAACTCCAGAAACACTCAGATTATACAAAAATAATCACTCAAATTTACGAATCTAACAAATTCTCACCAAATTTCAAAAAAATGTACCCAAAAAAATCTCTCATTTCGTGAAACATTTAACTTACAACTATAATGTATTGTTTGAACATCAACCCCAACCAACCAAATATTAAAAAAAAATGCTCAAATGTTACGGGGTGGTATCACGCTAAACATCGTAATGTACTCGTATATTTAGTCATACAAGCGACATAAAGAAGGGTTACGGCCGCACGCTTCAGAATGATTCGTGTCGTGGTTGTGAGTGGGCATTAACCTCATAAATAACAAGTGTAAAGGGTTTTTATTTTTCTCTTCTCAAATGGTTAAAACTCCAACTTCTTAAGTTCCAGAAAATGTCTTGTGTGCCTTGCTTTTTTCAAGGTAAGGTAAATCTTACATGTGCCAAAATAGTCTACCCTTGTCTCATTCTTCCCCTTATGTTGTATCATTTTTAATTAGTTTTCCTCTTACTTGCCTTTTTAATTATTTTGATGGTGTATGTGTAAATGGGAGAGTATGTTAGGAAATAACAATGCGAGAGATAAAAAGAATATAGCAATATATATCGATAAATCATACTAGATTTATTTTGGAAAATTTATATAGGAAAAACAAGTTAACAACAGATTTATTATTTTTTTGGATCAAAATTAGCTAACCTCCTTGTCCCGACCAAGTGAGTTTTCACCACTCAACTCTTACCATATTACAATGAAGTATCACCAATTTTTTAAAAGCTTTCATTACATGTAATCTATGGGCTCTAAAATCATAGGCTACCAAAAACATGTGCCCAAAACCACCACCATTGACCTATCAACTTTGACTCTTTCATGAAGTCAAGTTTAACTTAACATCCCCTTTTTTAAACTTGACTTGGGGTTTCCCATTATCAAATCTGGCCAAACCTTCATCAAAGTCAAGGTATACGGGAATCTCTCATGCTCCCCCTATCACCTAGGTCTATGTCTAGACTTTATCAGTGAAACTTCAAAGACAAGGTATGCATGCCTAACCAAATCTTAATTATAGTCATAAGCCCATTTACATTCAACTCCTTTAAAATTTTAATTAATTCATGTTTTCATTGTTATATCTCGACACTTATGTTGCCATCCTCTCGCCTTGCCATTTCTTTGACCTCTAATGCTTGATGCTTGCTTCTTAGTGTATCTAGTGCTTCTTACTATCTATTCAACGGAATAATAGATCCAACCGCACTTGACATATATGTCATATCCAAGCATCCAATTCATATATCCTTGGCACACTCCAAGCCCAAATGTGGTGCTCTTCAAATTCTCTCGTGGCCTTCAATGCCCTCTAGGGATTTAAACCCTAGTTCTGTACTCCAATAATCATGTATTTCTTTTTATCATTGTCGACCATAGCTCTGATACCAAATGTTAGGAAATAAAAATGAAAGAGAGATAAAGTTACCAAGAACATAAAACACATGCACACATAAATCACATGAGATTTATCGTGGAAAAACTAGCCAACATTAGATCTATTATTCCCCTTGACCAAACCCAGCCAAGCTGGCCAACCTCCTGGCCCGGCCAAGTGAGACTTCACTAGTCAATTCTTGGCACATTATAATGGAGTATCACCATCTTTTTAAAGGATTTCATGACATGTAATCTACGGGCTCTAAAACCACGGATTACCAAAACCATGTACGTGAAACCACTATTATTGACCTAACAACTTTGACTCTTTCATCAAGTTAAATTTAACTTAACATTCTCTCCTTTAAACTTGACTTGGGTTTTCTCATGAACAAATCTATTCAAACCTCCCTCAAAGTCAAGGTATCCAGGAATCCCGCATGCTCCCCCTATCACCTATGTCTACGTCTAGACTTTACCGGTGAAATCAAACCTGGGGTAAACATTCCTAAGAACCTCTCATGTCCAACTAGATCTAACAACCTCTTAAAACTTAAAAACATAGTTCTCATGTAAAGACAAAGTATACCTTACAATGACCAGTACAATAACAAACCACAATCTTCTCATATGATCATATATGACACATTAAGCTATAAAACAAATAGGAGTTAATAATTCCAATACCCCCTTAACAAGTATTTGTCTCAATCTCCATCAAATGATGACTTCATTATCATCTATTTCTCCAATAAATGCACCCCTAGAAACTAAAGATGCTTCTTATCGACAAAGTCTGTCTTTTGGTGCAACGGATTTTCTTCTTCTAGAAACCACCAATTTGTAGAAGTCCATAGAAAGAACAACCAATCGGTACATAACCACTACATTGTCAGTCTAATAAGATGTCCTTTGGGTACATTTCTCATTCAACTTCTTGATGAACTCCCCCTCGTTGTGCAACCATTTCCATCTACATTCCAAGACCTAACTAGTGCAATCGATGCACCCCCCCTCTACTGAAACCTATCCATTGAATCTTACCATTTTGTGACACACATAACAACTTCTATATAAGTTTATGGTCCCATAACATCACCAAGAGTCTACAACCAACTTATGGTCCACATAGCCAACTCCTCAAAGTGTTAACAACTCCTTATACTAGTAAACAACCTCCCCCTTTAAAAAAATACAATAGGTGGTCATTTGAAGGACTCAACTCAACTATAACATATACATAAGTTGACCTCATGCTCAAGCAAGATTGAATAGCTAGTTCAACTTATGTGCCTAAGCATGAAGATACATACCCAAACTTTCTAGTTAAATTGCACTCACCTCTATTCATCACAAAATCAAACCTTCCAACTTGGATGCATGACAAGTTGCCCAAACTTTCTAGTTAAATTGCACTCATCTTGAATACACCACACCAAGCAAACATCCATTTTAGCTGAGACATTACTCAGTTCATATAAACTAAGCAAGTCATCAAGTCTATCACGATCTACAACAATAGATCCAACGATCTAACCATGATGTCACCAAACATATCGACTTGGTCTACATGTCTCCAAACTTCGTAGCGTTCATTCCATACGTAGATCTTCCATTAAAGCGAGGATGTGACAGTCTTCAACGTGTTCACGGCTTTCGTGACAAAGAGCACAGCGATGACAGAAAAAATGTGTATGAAAATCACAAGTTGACTCTGACTATTCACACTTCTCATCATCTTCCATGTCTCTCCTTACGGGTTGATGAAAGAGATTCCATTCATGGTAATGCAGCTGCTATCTTACGAAACAAGACCTTAATGTTAAACCCAACTTTCACACTGGTTTCAATGAACATCACCCCTCATTAAAAAAGGTCTGTTCGATTGCAATATCATAAACAATAAACAATAGTGTAGTCTAAACGTTGTAACTTTTGGTTTTTTTTTGGGATTTCTTTAAACAATAGTGTAGTCTAAATATTGTGAAGTCTAAATATTGTGAGTTTTGGGTTATTTTTGGGTCGATTGATTTTTTATTTTTTTATTTTGTTTTGTTAGAAATTTAGCGAGGAATAGTTGGATTTGTAAATTTAAATGGTTAAGTTTGTATAATCCAGTGTTTATGGAGTTTTTCAGCAATATAAATATATTTCTACATTCAAAAATGCAATTTAAATAACAAAAAAATAACCATTTTTATCTAAATTTATATGGCTAAATTCCAGGCAAAAACATCCCAAAAAACTTAAAAAAAAAACCTATAGACTCTCTCCTTCCTTGGGTGCAGTATCTCAAAAAGGATTATCGGATTGCAACATCATAAACAATGACTGCAACAGAAGATTCTCCAATGTAACTTGGCATACGACTATGGAATCTCTACTGACCTGCAGTATCTCGAAGTTGCAAACAACAGCATAAGATTCTCGAATGTAACTTAGGATAAGACTATGTAATCTCTCCTGGCCTGAAGTATTCCATAGTTGCAAACAAACGGTTCGATCCTCAAGGTACGTTGTCTTTGACAAGAAGTCGATAGCAATGGTAGCCTGATATGCATTGTCAAACTTATCATACATAAAGCGAGCGGTAACGCTGGTCTTGACAATGGATTGATCTACCAAGAACACAATCTTATATTTGGTAAGAGGCAAGACAAACACCATGGCTATAGTGAATCTGTTTTTTCAATGCTCAGATGCTCACCATGGCTATACTCAATCCTTTTTTCAGTGCTCATATGCCTACCAATTCAAATTTCTTTCTACTCAGATGTGATCCCAAGACCTTTCAAACTTAATATCCAATGTTATGCCATGGCTTTCTCGTTTGAAAATAAATGGGCATCCACCCAATTGAAATTCGAGGTGACCAGAGAGAAACCGCAGCGACTCAGATCCGGCAGCACCATGAAATGCATCCTTCTTCATGCGCATAATACTCTTCCTGTATTCCAGCCTTTACAACAACCGCACCATGAAATGCGTCGTGCATAATGTCCTTTCTCTATTCCATCCTTTGCAACAGTGTGTACGCCATTTACAAGCAGCATTTTCTCATTACTTAGATCCATATAAAATATGGAAAAAAACATATGTCTTAGTGTAGGTTTTCACAATTCGTTATCATGTTGTTTGAGTTTTCTAAACTGTTTAAAACAACGTATTTCACATATCACTATGGAAAGAGTCATAGACGCAATGTAACAATTACCCCACAACAAACATATCACTATGGAAAGAGTCCTAGACATAATGTAACAATTATCCCACAAAAAACCATGTACTCTCCTATCTACACTAATCCTATATTTATAAAACATTAGCGATGCAGAAATACCATGATCAGGGATTCATCTTGCTCAAGAGTGAGGTACAAACTTCATACTAGCTTTGATACCATGGAAAGAAATGGGAGAATAGACTTTGTTTCCACACAAAAAAAAGCGTCCATATCAACTTTGCTACCATGTAAATAAATGGGAGAATAGACTTTGTTTCCACACACAAAAAAAAGTGTTTACAAATAATTGTACAAATATAAATACATAAAGCTTTGGCTTAAGATAGACACACTATCTTAGAACAGTAACAAAGTGTTGAGGGAATATCTCAGCTACACATTAAAATAAGAGCTAAGAATAGTAACAAAGTGTTGAGGGAATATCTCAGCTACACATTAAAATAGGAGCTAAGAACAATAACAAAGTGTTGAGGGAATATCTCAGCTACACATTAAAATAGGAGCTAGCATTAAAATAAGAATTAACTAAGTGGAATTTTTATGTAAGTAGATTTAATAGCTTCCTAAAACTTAGAAAGTCATCCCAGTTAGTAATGATAATGACCAATACAATAACAAATCACAATCTTCCCATATGATCATATATCACACATTAAAATATAAAACATTTAGGAATTAATAATTCCCAATAACTTTACTTTACCATGACCAATACAATAACAAACCACAAACTTGATATATCAAAACAAGAGTTAATAATTCCAATAATCTTAATACCGTAGATAAAAATATTTGTAAAAATATTATATTGAATCATTAATGTAAATGTATAAATAAAAGGAATATGCTTACAAAACTTCTACAGCAATTAGTTGAATTGGAAAATTTGTTATATTTTAGAGTCTTTAACGCCAATAAGCCAATATGCATTTCTAAGAAATCTGTTTTCAAATATCTCGAAATATGCACTTCTAAGAAATTTTCAGTTTACCATCCAAGCATTGCCATCAATTCTGTTAGTCCGATTGTGCTACTTGCATGATATAAGCTTGCCCAAACCTTAAAACATAATCACCTGTGCAGCATAAAACATTAGGCTTGAGCTTCAACCATCTGAGAATCCTGATCTTGGGTGTGATTAGTCCTTACCAAGTGCCATAGTTTCGGGTAGAGGGCGTCGATGTTAAAAATATTAAGATCAGACACCTGCAATATCGTAAAAAAATCATAGAAAGACATGCTTATATTCAGGAACACAGGGAAGAAGAGTGTGGACACTTAGTTTAGGATATTACCTTGGTATGTATGGTATGATAAACTCTGTTGTTAATGGCAGAAGAGGCAGCGCAAACAACTTCAAGCCCACCATCTTCCAATGTCATAAGAAGATCAGAGTACACAATCTGATGTTCAAATGTGTTCGTCCATACCTGATAAGCCGAGCCCATACATTTTATTTTCACCGTAGGGAATTCCCGATCCGATCCTCCAATCGGCAGAGCTTTAATGCAAAATTTATCGTCAGAGGACAATCGTACGCCCTGGAATGAAACTTTTGCATTATTATCAGATTTTGCCTTCAGTTTATCTCTTTCTATTGAAAGATCTTCGACTTTTCGCTGTAGATGATGAACGTAATTCACAGTTTCCTGCACCTGGTCTGAGACTGCACGTTTTCCCTACACAGCACGAGATATA
>JZKD02S1672898.1:64550-78559 GCA_000966675.3 Picea glauca
TTAGAGCTCACAGCATGAGGGTAAACACAAAACTTGTTAGTGTAGGACAAATGAAGAGACTCATAAACATTAATAAGAGATATGTGTTCATGGTCTCAAGGGAGAAAGATGTCAGAACATCCGACACTTTTCAAGGATGTGATCCTTCTCATTAGAAAGAATTAATTGATATTGTTTCTAGGTATGATGATATTTTCCAGGAACCAAATGGATTACCTCCTAAGAGGGAAATCCAACATGAAATACATCTTCAACAGGATTCTCCTCTTCCTAATGTGGGAATGTACAGGGTGTCAGTTGTAGAGATGACAGAGATCAAGAAGCAGGTACAAGGCTTGTTGGATCAAGGGGTCATCGGGCCCAACTCATCTCCTTGTGGTTCTCTGATCGTGACGGTGCCAAAGAAAGATGGAACATGGTGAATGTGTGTCGATTACCGGGCCTTAAAGAAAATCACAGTGAAAAATTGATACCCCCTTCCTCGTATAGATGATTTATTTGATCAGTTAAATAATTTTGTTTATTTCACTAAGTTGGATTTGCGCAGTGGATACCATCAGATCATGGCTGCAGAACAAGATGCATGGAAGACTGCCTTTAAAACAAAACAAGAATTGTTTAAGTGGTTAGTTATGTTGTTTATTCTTTGTAATTCTCCGGAAACCTTCAGGTGTGTGAAGCTTGCCGACAACTAACTAAGGTTGTGGTTATTTATGTTGTTTGTGCTTTGTAATGATGTATTCAAGCCTTTTCTAGATAATTTTGTGATTGTGTATTTAGACGACATTCTTATTTTTAGCGRGACTTGGGATGAACAYGTGAGGCATGTAAAGAAAGTATTGGATACTTTGCAAARGGAAAATTTGTATGTAAAATTGTCCAAATGTGAATTTGGTAAGACTGCACTTGTGTACTTAGGTCATATTGTAGGAGGGGGGAAATTAAAAATTGACCCTTCCATGATTGATGTAATTGTAAATTGATCTAAGCCCAAAAGTGTAACTGAGATATGAAGCTTCTTAGGTGTAGTCCAACATTGGAGGAGGTTCATTTCAAACTTCTCCTTTATAGAAGCTCCTTTGCATGCCTTAACTAGTGTGAAGAACACTTTTCAGTGGGGAGGAAAGAAACAAAAATATTTCGACAATTTGAAGGAAAAGATCAGTACCGCACCAGTATTAGCACTACCGAATATTAAACAACCCTTTGAGATCGAGACATATTCCAGTAGATATGCCATGGGTGCAGTCTTGATGCAATATCATAAGCCTATATGTTACCACTCTGAAACTTTTAACCAAGTTGTTGTTAACTATACTACATATGATATAGAGTTGTATGCATTAGTTCAAAGCGTAAAAAAATGGAAGCACTACTTGTTAGGGAAGGAAACAATCATACATATAGATCATCAACCCTTACAGTATCTCCAAGCACAAACCAAACTGCAAAAATATCGACATTACAGATGGATGGGTTTCCTACAACAATTTCATTTGGTAATCAAGTACAAAAAGGGTACAAGTAACAAGGTAGCAGATATGCTTTCTAGACCTCCTATTGTTGCTTCTATTATTTTGAATAATACTTATTTATCTCATGATAGCTATGCGGAACAATATGCCATTGATGAATATTTTAAAGAAGTATATGAGAAGCTAACCCATGGTGCACAGGTAGAGAACTATTGTCTACAGGGAAAACTACTCTACCATCTTGGAAATCTATGTATTCCTACAAGTGAACGATTCCATGTAATACAAGAAGCTCACACTTCTCTTGTGTCTGGGCATTTTGGGGTTGGAAGAACTATGACTCATTTGCAGAGGTTTTGTTACTAGCCTCAAATGAAAGAAATTGTAACTAAATATGTAAAGGGGTGTGTGATGTGTTCTACCTGTAATCCCACTAATAGAAAACTGGGGCTATACTCATCACTACTTGTTCCATCCCATCCATGGGAAAGTATCTCCACGGATTTTGTAGGGGGTTTACCAATGTTGAAAAGGGGTCATGACTATTTGTATGTTGTAGTGGATAGGTTCAGCAAGATGTGTATTTTAATGCCATGTAAAGAGAAAATCACTACTAAGAAGACTGATAATATCTTCTTTCAGTATGTTTGGGTTCACTTTGGGCTACCCACATCCATTATCTCAGATCGAGATACTCGATTCCTTGGGGGGTTTTGGACAAGCTTGTGGAGAATGATGGACACCAAGTTGAAGAGGAGCATTGCTTTCCATTCATATACCGACCGATAGACAGAGGTTGTAAATTGAACAGTGGTACTTTTTCTTCAAGGCTACTGTAGCAAGCATCCCAAGTTATGAGATGAACAGATACCCTATGTACAACATGCTTACAACTGAGCCTTACATTGCTCCACTCAGTTTTCTCCTTTTGAGACATGTTTTGGGTACCTACCTAAAGTTCCTTTGGAATTGATGTATGGGAGAGATGTCGATTCAAATGAAGAAATAAATGAAGACAGATCCCACAAGTTCATCCAGAGGATCCAACAGGTACACCAAGCAGTCAGAGAACAATTGGATAAAATTCAAGCACGATATAAAGCTCAGCATGAAAAACACAGGGTTGATCATCAGTTCCAGGTTGGAGACCATGTATGGCTTCACATCAGCAAGGAAAGATTGAAGAGTGAAGGCAAGAAACTCAAGACCATTCGTTATGGACCCTTCACTATTTTTGAGAAAAGTGGTACCAATGCTTTTTGTCTGAATCTTCCACCTTATATGCAGATTTAATCAGTTGTGAATGTAGAGAACTTGAAACTTTTTGAGCCTCCCATGATCATGGATCGAGATGAGGAAGCTTCAATACCTTCAATTGATGAGTTTGTTCCTGAGTACTTGGATGAGTTAAAGGAAAATACCATCCTGGACAGAAGGACAAGGAATTCACACAGGGGTGATGTTGATTATCTTTGAGTAGGCTTAAAGGGCACACATCCAAGCAAGGGAAAGTGGATTGAGAAGAAAAAGGTTAGGGAACTCTTCCCTCACTTATCTGTTGATTGATTAAAGATTTTGGTGGTCCAAAAAGCTCTTAGTGGGAAGGCCAGATCCAAAAAGGATCAGAGAATACTAAGGACAACTCAAGACTCGCAGAAGTAACTCGGGAAGCTCTGAATGGCCTCAACAAATAGAGAAAGGGAAAATTTCAAGTCCTCAAAACTCAGTGAAAGTGGCATCATCGCGAAGAGACCATCACAATCTTTCCAACGGTGCAAACAACTCGTCAAACTGAGTTACAAATTGAAATATATTCGCGGTCAAAGTTTGGTAAACCTAGACCAGTCAGTAGGGGATGAGTCAACATTCGTACTGTTGCCATCAACATCAGTATAGATGACGTCAGCATCAGTACAAAATACATGGCACATGCAGGATGCGAAACATGTCATGTTGATGTTAGCATGGTGTTGACATGGTGATGTGGCATCAACATAGGTTGCCATGTGTCACTCGTTTTTGGATTTTTGTTGTCGATCCATGGACCAATGAAACATTTCCACGTGGTAGTCCGTATAGCCACATGGCAGACCATAAGGCGACATGGCAGGATGATATGGCAACTGAGGTGGAATATCGTATGCTGACGTGGTAAGTGATTGTACAGTTGGTTGGCATGGCCCAATGTTTGGCTTCCACATGGCCTAGTTATGGACTACCACATGGCAGTGGGAAAATTCCCAATGAGGGCTCGAGATCTGAAATTCAAAAATAAAAAAAGAAAATGGGTTCACCAAATCTGGAGGACCCCCACCAAATCCAGTGCGCAACAGACATATCCAAACTACCTCCAAGTTGGCGGAACCACTATACATATATATGCACATAAGTTATAACAAACACCCAAAAGGGGAAGCCCACGGGCTTGACCCCAAGACCTCCCCCTTTGTAAACACCTTAACTGTAGCTCCACCAAGCACTAAACCAAATGGCCCCATTGTTAACATCACCCGCCAAATTTATTTAAATTTTTAATCCACCAGTGCATGGGGGGAGGTATGTAATGGTACGACTGGGCATGGTTTACGAGGCATTTCTAGGGAATTAATTGCAGGTTGTAGGGAACGAAAACCAAGACAAAATTCCTCTTGGGTCTGGGAGTTACAGAGTCTGATTGAGGCATGGAGACAGTCCTTTTTTGCTAATTCGATGCCACGAATTCAATGGTGTTGTCTGTTTTTTTATCTAAGCAAATCTTTTGCAGCTTAATTCCAGAATGAGGTATACTTATGTATTTTTCCAAATTCTTTTGTTGAGTTAATAAAAAGGCCTACCCATTTGAGAGTAGTACTCAGAGACGTAATCCACCAAGGACGAACTTCGTTATGAATTTTTTGGTGTTCATATTTGATGCTTATGTCTCTTCATTATTGACCTTTTCCTTCTTTAATGGTGCACTTTAATTTATGCTCATTTAATACAATTCTTTATAAATAAGGTTCTAGTTTCTATTAAGATATTAATTTATCTCATTTCTTCTCTAACATGGTTAAAGAAATGACTACTTTTCATTAGTCATTTGAGTTGAATGATTTATTTGGGTCGATATGAAAAAAAAAAAACTAGAAAGGATATGGAGGGATTGCTCTAGGGATATCAATGTAAAATCACCTTGGTCTCCATCCAAATCATGATGTGTCAACATACTCATTATTGTGGTGTTCCTTAACCCTTGAAAACTGGTACACAACCAAATATATAGAGAATAAAATTCCAAATTAACTAGAAACAAGAGACAATAAGATAAAATATGTACAAATACCATTGTATTTTTATAATGCAAAGAAGAATAAAATGTTCACTTTCTTTTTAAGGCAGGGAAACCTTCCATTGGGAAAAGAAACAAATAGACAACACAAGAGAAATATTCCATAGTCTTTCTATAAATAAATTTTACATAGAAAAAACCCTTACTACTTGTGGTCATGTCACTTAATATGGGTACCAACTACCTAGTGGGAATTATAAAATGGACCATTCAACATTGAATAACTATCCACTATTATCCAATTGTCCTTATTAAAAGAGGTTGGCTGCATACAATAATTAACTAACTTCTATGTAGCCTAAATTAGGATGTTAGTGTAGGACCCTAACATGCCCTCCCACTTTAAAAGAAACATTGTCCTCAAGGTTGAGTATGAGTAAATTGCTACAGGATCATGGTTGGTTCCCATGTGGAATCTTCAGGTAGCATGTCTTTCCACTAGATAAATACTTCAGTGATTGTGTGCTAGCATAATTGACACTATCTGGTATCCAATACTACTGTTAGTTGAAGCCAAATGGATCCCTCTTCATATTTCTCTTGTAAGCTATTTTTCACCTTACACTTTGATCTCACAACCTTTTTTAGACAAGACACATGAAATATTGGATGAATATTGGAGTGGGATGGAAGAGCCAATTTGTAGGCCACTTGTCTAATGCGTTGGATGATTTCATAGGATCCATAGAACTTGGGTGTTATTTTATGAGGTGTTTTCTCTTTAAGTGATGTCTTTTTATAAGGTTGAAGTTGAAGAAACACATGATCCCCTATGGAAAAGACCATTTTTTGCAATGTTGTTCCACTTGTCGCTTCATTCTATTTTAAGAAATAACCAAATTGTCCTTTAGTACATAGAGAATGGATTCCTAATGTGGAGATTGTGTGATCCACTACTTGAACCTTGGAAGCACCTAGTTTATATGAACTGGGTGAAAATGAATTTTAGCCATAAATTTCTTCATATGGGGTCATTTTGGTAGCTCCATGATAATAGGTATTTTACCACCATTTTGCAAGGGGAATATATTGTGTCCACTAGTGTGGATTTTCAAAGGAAAATCATCTCAAATAGGTTTGTAGGCACTTGTTGACCGCTTTAGTTTGACCATATATTTAGGGGTGATAGGCAGTGCTCATTTTTTGTTGGGAACCCTATAGTTTAAATAGTTCCTACTAAAATTCGATAGTGAAGGTAGGGTCCCTATCTAGGAAAATGGAAGTGCACGTGCTATGTAATTTAAAAATATGATCAAAAAATACTTGGGAAACTAAGGAGGGGGTAAATGGATGTGTTAGGGCACAAAAATGAGCATATTTGGAGAGACGATCAACTATCTCCATGATCACATATTTTTTCCCACCATTGGAAGTCCCACTATAAAATCCACACTGATGTCAACCCATATGTATGTTGGGATCTCTGGTGGTTGTAATTCTCGTAGTGTCTTTACTATGTCTCCTTTATTTCTTTGGCAGGTTTCACAAGTGGCCACAAAATCCTTTATGTCATTTTTCATCCCTCCCAGAAGAATGATTTCTTAGTTTGTTCATATGTTTTATGAAATATAGAGTGAACTATGATAGGTGATGAATGAAATTCCTCTAATATTATTTGTTTTAAGGAAGAATTGTTTTCTATAATAATGTGTCATTTATATCACAATGTATCTAGCTACTATGTATACCCCTTAGGAGGGTTTGGATATTCCTAAATACTATGGATGATTTGAATGATAGCATCATATTCCAACCATTCTTTATGAGATTCATCAATCCAACCTAGAATGGGTAAATATAAGGTGAAAATGGATCCATCCTCCTCAAATTGTTGGGATAAGGCATCAACTACCACATTTTCTTTACCTTTCTCATAGATAATCTCATGTTCATACCCTGGTTGCTTGTTGGCCCACTTGTTTTGTTCTAGAGAGGATAAACTTTATTAAATAAAGTAATTCAAACTATAATTTTCAATCTTGATATGGAAATGTTTCTCGATGAGGTATGGACACCAAGTCTCTACAACATGCAAGATTCCCATCATCTCTTTCTCATATGTGAATTTATCCAAATTGTGCTCACATAACTTCTTACTAGTGAATGCTAAAGGGAAACCTTCTTGCATTAGTAATTCTCCAAGACCTCTGCCCAAAACATCACATTCCAAGACAAAATTCTTAGTAAAATATAGCACAACTAATACTATATTTATGCACATGACATATTTTAAATTTGAGAAGGCCTATTGTACAACCTCATTAAATACCAATTGCATTCCCTTTTAGTATTGAGGTTAAAGGAGATGTAATTTTTCCAAAACTTTTTACAAACTTCCTATAATACCCTAAAAGTCCTAAGAATCCACGCAAGTTATCTAAGGGTTTGGGACAAGGTCAATCTTGCATAAAGGTGAACTTCTTGGGATCAACTCATACTCCCTTCTGGCTTATAATGTGACCCATTTATTCAACCTCTAAAGCCTCAAAATATCATTTGGAGTGTTTTACAAATAGATTGTGGTATTGTATGGGTTGCAAGGATTTATCAACATGGTCGATCTGGGATTCCTATGTTTTGTTGTAGATCAAAATATCATCAAAGAATACTAGCACCAAATTGTGGAGGAATGGTTGAACGATCTTGTCCATGAGGCTCTATAAGGTTGATGGAGCATCAGAAAGGCCAAAATTCATCATTAAAACTCATAATTACCTTCATGTGTAAGGAAATGGTTCTTTGGAATGTCATCCTAATCTAGTGGTAGCTAGAACGAAGATCACATTTAGTGAAAAAATTGGCTCCACGAACTTCATCCAAGAGGTCATCAATAACGAGGATAGGAAATTTGTCCTTGATCGTCAACTTATTAAGATATAGAAAATTAGGAAACATTCACCAATTATCTTCCCTCTTTAATACCATAACCATTAGTGATCAATAAAGGCTAGTACTGGGATGAATGAATCCCACATCCAACAATTCCCTAATGATATTTTCATTTTTTTTTTCTATGCAAAAGGGTGCCTATAGGGATTCCCATTGGATGTTTGACTTCCTATAATGAGGGGAACAGCATGGTCATGCTCCCCACATGAAGGTGGTAAACCTTAGGGTGTTTCAAAGACCTATTGAGGCTTAGAGAGAACCAACTGCAAATTAGGGTGAATCTCTAGTGGTGTAGTTTCAACTACCTGTATGGCATTGAATTGTGTAATAACACCCAAGTGGAATTTCTTCAACAACTTGTCCATACTATGAGAGGTTATAATTTTAGAGGAACCCAATGTAATCCCCTTAAGGGTATGTATTTGTCCTACTTGCATGAATTTCATGTACAATTTCTTGAAATACATGGTGTTTGTTCCCAAAGTGCATAATAATTGTTCCCCCCCAAGAACTATATCATGCCTTCCCATTTCAATGAAAAACATGTGAGTTTTGAGATGAAACTCACCCATTTGTAGTTTCACATTTTCACACATGCCCCCGCATTTGATCATGCCACCATTAGTGATCATAATTTTAAAATTAGATATTGGGCATAGACAAAAATGGGTGTCTTTTTCCACTCTCCTACGGATAAAATTGTGAGTGCTTCCACTATGAATCAAAACAATTAATTCATGGTGATTTATATCCAATTACTTTCAAGGGTTGTGGTGTTGGGAAACCTAATAGGGCATGTATAGAAATTTTTGGTTCCTTGGGAGGAGCTTGCAAGAGAGATTCTTCATCCATGAGGGAAGGTGGTTTATTTCATAGCTAGTTTAGGAGTATATTCAACAGGAATTTCCTTTGAGTAGTCATGTGGAGATGCATCCATTTGAAACAATTTATGTTATTTACATTTTTTCCCTCTAAAATATCACTCATGACAATTATAGCAAAAACAAAGGTGTTGATTTTTTTCCATATCTTTAGGAGATCAATTGTGGATGCAGACTAGTTATGAGTTGGATGAACTAGGATTAGTTTTCATAGGGGTTTTAGGGAGAGTGGTGAATAAATATCTCTTGGTTTGTGCATTGATCACTATCTCAAATTATTTAACTATATCAAAATCTTCCAACCATGTTTGTGGATGTTGCATCATGATGTGTACTTTAATTACATCCTTCAGACTGCAAATGAAATATTATTTAAAAAATAAATTAGATTGTCCCATTGTGTTTTTCAACAACACGGGTATTCAAACAAATGGAGAACACATTCATTAACCACTCACACAACCATATCAAATATCAACACAATGATGTTTTTACGTGGTAAAACCCCTGTGGGGAAACATCCATGACCCCAAAAAACGTGGACACTTCGAGAAATTTATTAATGCAAAAGAAAAAATTACAAGAGAGTTTATCAAAATCGATCATCGACAAATGAACCTCCATTCTCTTTAAATAGATATCATGCACCAATCGGGTATTAAGCCACATATCAAGGTATTTGTTAATCTTGAGGATAATGTGATTTGTTGGATCACCCTATGTCGGGAACATATTGTGACCATCGTATTTCCTAACTACAAATTCATACTAAAGAAACATACTAAGAAACACACTTTAACCTAACTACACATTATACCAAGTTGATATTAACTAACTCCTAAGTGTCTAAATATACTAACATCTCCCCTTAAAAATAACTTGGGATAGGATTGAAGGATTTACAAAGGAGACACAATAGGAGAAGGAAGGAGGCATTAGATCCTATCCCCCCTTATTGAAAAATTCTTGAACTCCTAACATAGATCTAAGTTTGGAAAACTTCACTTCTACAATAGAATTTGTGAAAATGTCTACAACTTGATATTATTTAGGGAAAAAGAGCACTTCATTAAATCAATCATGAATGCTCTTTCTGATGAAGTGCATGTGTAGCTCGATGTGCTTTTTGCACTGGTGTTGATATTTATCTTTGGAAATATTGAAGACACTCTTATTGTTGCACCAAAGGGTGGTCGGATGTAGTTGTTGGAAGCCAAAATCTGAAAGTATTTTTTGAATACACAAGGTTTCTTGACTTGCATTAACCATTTCTCGGTGCTTTTCTTCTACCAAAGAAAGATAAATATCCTATTGTTTCTTACAATCCCAAGTGATAGGCCCTAAACGAAGGCTAAAAACATCAATAGAATTTGTATCATCGATATCGTTGACCCAATATGAATCAGTGAAACCAACCAATAAAGGAGTCCCCCCTGAGCTGTAATGTATCCCAAAATGAATTGTACCCCACATGTACCAAAGTATCCTTTTATGTTGTTTCCAATGGATTTCATGAGGTGTTTACATATATTGGGAAACAATACCAACAACAAAGGAAATATCGGGACATGTATAAGTAAAATATAAAAGGCTACCAACTAAATGATGGTACAAAGTGGCATCAAATTTAGGATTAGTACAAGTGGCATCAAGTTTGAATCCATACTAGAAGGGATAAGGGGTTGGTTTATAATCATCTATGTGAAAGCGATGAAGAAGTTTAGAATCATACTTAGACTGCGAAAGAAAAATTCATTCCTTGGTTTGCAAAACTTGGAGGCTAAGGAAATAGTGAAAATAACCTAAGTCGACCATTTGAAATTCCTTCTTAAGGATGGTATTCACATGGTTTAAAAGTTTAGGGTCACTAGCAATGAGGATAAGTTCATCAACATAAAGAACTCGTATTATGATACGGCTTCCTACTTTCTTGGTATATACATTAGGGTCAGAATGACATCTAGAAAAGTTGGGATCAAGAAGAAAGTTGTCCATTTTAAAATACCAAGCTCAAGGATCTTTCTTAATACCATAAAGAGATTTCTTAAGATGAAAAACAATGCTTGAGTCATTTTGGACATATCCAATAGGTTGTTCTATCTAGTTTCTTATTTAAAATCCCCATGCAAGAAGATGGATTTGACATCCATATAATGGACCTCCCATTTATGTGAAGATGGAAGGGATAGAACAAGGCGGATGGAATTCATTTTGGCGATGGGGGAAAATGTTTCATTATAGTCAATTCTTTCAACTTGAGAGAACCCTTTGGAAACTAATTGGGCCTTGTGTCTTTCAACACTTCCATATAATGTATACTTAATTGTGTACACCTATTTACATATAACAAGTTTTCTTCATTTTGGAAGAGGTACAATATCCCAAGTAGCATTCGCCTTTAAAGAGTGATACTCTTCATTCATTATTGTGTCCCAATCTGAATGAACTAAAGCTTTTGCAAATTTTTCTATATCGTGAGTCTCTGAAACTTGAGCCAAAATAGAAGAGGCTTGTTGGAACTATGAACATTTTTTATGACGATATGAACAATCAGTGGAAATATCGCCATCTACTTCTTGAGTTGAACAGACCAATATGGAAAGTTGTGGTGATACTGCAGGTTCATGTTCAATGTACTCATTTGGAGGAAGGTGAGTAGGCAGAGGTGGATTTTCTTCCTCATTGTCATCATTTGAAGAAGAATAAACCATAATAGAAACAAAAGATGGTACAAATTCCGAAGATGAATCGTAGACTGAAGAAGGCACAAACATCGAATTAGGTTCGTAGAAAAATATATTTTCATCAAATTTAACATCTCTTCTAATAATAATTTCATTAGAATGAGGTTGAAGAAGTATGTAACCTTTGACATTTTTAGAATATCCAAGAAAAATACACTTCTAAATTTTAGGTTGTAAATCTTTCCTTTTTCTCATCAAGAATGTGAGCCCATGCTACACTACCAAATATGTGGAAGTGGCTTACATGTGGCTTAATTTTATTCCATGCTTCTTCCAATGTTATATTTTTTAGAGCCTTTGTGGGAGTGTGATTTACTATGTAATTTGCACAGTAAATTGCTCCCTCCCAATAATCAAGACTTAATCCTTTAGATTGGATCATACAATTAGTCATTTATTTTCATGTGATATTCCTTCTCTTGGAAACACCATTTTGTTGTGATGTATATGGAACAACATGTTGCATTTGAATGCACTATGCAATGCAGTAACTTGTAAAATTTGTGTTCACATATTCGCCTCCATTATCTATTCTTAACCTTTAAAGTTGATGTCCATATTGTTTTTCTACAAGGGCCTTGTAGGACAAAACCTTATCAAACACTTTAGTATTAAGTTTTAAGAAGTAAACCCAAGTGCTTCTGGAGAAGTCATCAATAAAAGTTAAGAAATAATTGCACCCAAAAAAAGAAGGAGAAGAAAATAGACCATACAAGTCACTATGAACAAGCTTCAAAGAAGATGAAGCGTACCAAGAGGCACATTTGTCAAAATTGTTTCGATGATGTTTGTCGAGAACACAATCGAAACAAACACCATCTATGCAAGAAATAAGAGGAATACCAGTCACCATCTATTGATTACATAGTTGCTCCAATTAGTGATAGTTTATGTCAGGCCAGGCATTGGCAGAAAATGTAACTCCATTGTTGTATATTGCATTAACATGAAATGTGAATAAATACAATGAGAGTTACTATTGGTATTCCTTAATGGATGAATCTTCCTATCACCTACGACTCTTCATATTTACATTATTATTACAATAACATAATCCAAAGGATTACATGTCTAACATTCCCCCCTTAATCTAGAGGGGTGTTTGTGAGTCTAAGCATCATTCTAAACTTTTCAAAATTTTCTTTTCCAAGAACTTTGGTGAATATGTCCGCAATTTTCTCATTTGTTGAACAATGTATCAAGTGAATAGTCTTGGCCTCCACATGATATCTAATTAGGTGATACTTTGTGTTGATGTGTTTAGTTCGATCATGGAATATGGGATTCTTGGGAAACTTGATTGAAAAATTATTTTCAGCTAGAAGAGGAGTATAATTAACTTATTTATTCTGCAAATAATCAAGTATTTTATTGAGCCATACAATCTCCTTTGTCACTTCTGCATCTGCCACATATTATGCCTCTATTGTGGAATTTGTTGGAATTGATTGTTTGCATGATCTCCAGGAGATAGTTGTTGATCCAAGCCTCATGATATATCCTGAAGTTGATACTCCCTTTTCCTTATCCCGACAAAGTCTGAATCAAAATATCTGATCAGGTTGAATTCATCCACCTTAGAGTACCTGAGTCCAAAATTTTGAGTTCCTTTCAAGTATTTTAGAACTATTTTTGCAACAGACCAATGTCCTTCACAAGGATTTTGCATGAACCTGGAAATAATCCCAACAATAAATGAAATTTCTGGTATGGTGGTAGTAAGATAGATAATACTTCCCACAAGATGTCTATACTTGGTTGCATCCTCAAATTCATTCTGTTCTTTTGATATGAGTTTAAAATTATGTTCCATTAGTGTAGAAGCATGATTGCACTCAGCCATGCCAAACTTGTTCAATAGTTCTCCAATGTAATTCTTTTGAGAGATGAATATGAACCTTAGATTTTGAATCACCTTAATGCACAAATAGTAGTGAAGATGCCTCAAATCTGTCATCTTGAATTCTTTCTTCAACTCTTTTTTTATGGATGCAATGTAGCTTTCATTGATCCTTATTATCAACAAATAATCTACATATACTACGAGATATACGAATTTTTTACAACTTGCTTGAAAAACAAAGTTGCATCATCAAGATTGAAATGCTTGAAATTTAATTTGAGAAGATTCCCAGTTAACTTTTCATACCATTCTCGTGGTGCTTGTTTCAGGGAATATGAGGATTTGATGAGCTTCCATACCTTATTTTATTGTCCCTTCACAAAAAGTACTTATGGTTGATACATGAAAAAATTATCTATCAAGTCTCCATTCAAGAAAGCAGTCTTCACATTCATTTGATGAATTTTCCATCCATTGTGTGCTACGATGGAAAATATAGTACAGATGGTAGGCCATTTTGTTGTGGGGTAAAAATTCTCCTCATAATCAACACCTTCATTATGTGCAAATCCTTCTTCCATGAGCCTTGTTTTTTTCATATCAAGTGAGCCATCTGATATGTACTTGTTCTTGAATACCTTCTTCCAGCCGATTGGTTTGGTTCTTAATGGAGGATCCACCAACTTCCATGTCTCATTCTTGATTACATCATCATATTCCTTATGCATGGATTCTTTCCCTTCATCATGAGAAGTGGATTCTTCAAAGGAAGTTGGTTCAAGGTTAGTATATAAATTCAACTCACAATCATATGAAACATACATGTCATCTAAATCACTTGAGTTTGAA